>JZLH01S0324533.1:21480-36971 GCA_001188425.1 Eucidaris tribuloides | reverse complement strand
GGTAGGGGGATAATTTCGCTAGTGATAATTAAGGACCACTATTCATAAGGACCATGGTTCATAAGGGCCGTTATTCATAACGTGTAATTTCCTATACCTGAAGGGTCGCTATTCATAAAGGGAAAATAGGGTCATTATTCATAAACTCATAAGGACCATTATTCATAGGGATTGCCATTCATAATATTAGAAGAGGGTCGCTATTCATAATCGAAGAAAAGGGTCATAAATTATAAGGACCGCTATTCATAATAAGTCATAAGGGTCGCTGTTCATAATACCAAATTGGGGTTGTTAATCATAAGGGTCATTACTCATAATCAAAGAAGAGGGTCGCTATTCATAATAGGAGAAGAGGGTCAGTATTCACAAAGGTCAATATCCATAAGGGTCGTTATTCATAATCGAAGAAAAGGGTCGCTATTCATAATTAAAAAAAGAGGGTCACTATTCATTACGGTCAATATTCATAAGGATCATTATTCACAACCGGAAAACAGGGTCGCTATTCATAATGTATGGGAAGGGTCGACCCTTATGAATATTACCTTTATGAATACGCGACCCTCTCTTCCTATTATGAATAGCGACCCTTTTGTTCAATATGATAGCGACCCTTATGAATATTGACCTTTATAAATACGACCCTCTTCTCCTATTATGAATAGTGACCTCTTGTTCGATTATGAATAGCGACCCTTATGAATATTTGATCTTTATGTATAGAGGCCCTCTTTTTGTATTATGAATAGGGACCCTTATAAATAACGACCATGATTTGGTATTATGAATAGCGACCCTTATGACTTATTATGTATAACGACCCTCATGTCTTTTTATGAATAGCGGTCCTTATGAATAATGACCCTTATGAACTGCGACCCTTATGTCTTATTATGAATAGCGGTCCTTATGAATAATTTTTTTTATGAATAGCGGTCCTTATGACTAGCAGACGGACCCCATAGAATGTACCCCTGTCTTACACCTCTACGAATGCTGACTCTATTCGTACATCCTGTTGGAGTTCTGACTGTAGCTGTTTGATTCCAATATAGATATGCAACAAGTTTCCTTTCGTGTTCTGGCACACCTGCGCTTTCCATTGAATCTAGTAACTTCTGATGTTGCACCCGGTCGAATGCCTTGGTGAAGTCTATGTAGCGTAGGTACAGTTTCTATTGTTTTTCAATCATTCTTTCAGAGAGGATTCGCATCAGGAAAATTCCATCTCTAGTACCCTTTCCTTTTCTAAATCCCATCTGTGTTTCACTCAAATGACTCTCAATGATTGGGTTGATGCGGGCAAGGATAATCTTAAGTAGAATTTTAGAAGCATGTGGTACAAAAACAAAAAAACAAAACAAAACAAAACAAAACAAAACAAAGCAAAAACAGAAAAATTAAAGTACTTGTAAGGGACTGTTTTGAGAGTGCATTTACCACTATTATAACTTTAGATTACAAGTGCCCACTAGAGCAGACGGTATGTGAACGATCGAATGAGTGATGAAGAAATGTGTATGTGTATGTGTGTGTGTATGTGTGTATGTGTGTGTGTGTGTGTGTGTGTGTGTGTGTGTGTGTGTGTGTGTGTGTGTGTGTGTGTGTGTGTGTGTGTGTGTGTGTGTGTGTGTGTGTGTGTGTGTGTGTGTGTGTGAGTGTGTGTGTAGCGTGTGGTTTGCAATGTGATGAAGTGGTTGAGAACTTGTAACATGGTCTTTCGTATACTTTTATATCAGCAGCATCACCCGCACCCCCAGGCCCCCTCTCCCCGATGAGAGCAATTTGATGATTCAGTTTCTAGTCTTCCTTCCACCCAATCTATGATGACGTCGGTTCGGTTCTTAAAGTGATAGGCTAACACTGTGGAGCTTCAATTTAAAAATTGTCAAATATTGATATCTGAACTACATACTGTAGTAGTGTTCATAATGGACAAATAAACACCCTAGAATAAAAAAGTTTGGACAGTTACACCTATGCAAGTTATGCATGAATAAACAATTAAACTTCGGGCGAGTTTAAATAGCATAGGTGTACACACAGTAACTAGGGAGAAAATGGGCGAATCCGATCAACTTACGATTTTCACTTTTTTAAAGCACTAAATAATCAATTTGAAACACAATTTTTTCAGGGCGTCATTTTTAGACCTTATCAAAGACAATGGTAGCATGGGGAATCATGTAGCTCATATTTTTTTAAACTGTGGTAAATGTTAGCCAATACCTTTAATCCTTCTGCCTCCTTCTTACTCGGTGGCGTATCTAGGGACTGTGGCGCCTTGGGCAAACAATGAAATGTCGCCCCCCAGTGGCGGATTTACGGGGGGGGGTAGGGGGTTTATCCCACCCCCTTCCCTGGGCTGCCAAGTGAAAATGTGATCGTGTGCATAGAAAAACGCCGTCATGTTTAAAAAGCACTGGAAAGCACTACAACGCCATTAAACGGCATAAAAATAATATTAAACATGCACAATTTTCAATTTGTATTGCAACTTGGCGCGCGAACAAAATTTTTAACACTTTTTTCACTTTTGCTCCCCACACCCATCTGAAAACTGGATCAACGCCTCTGGGTCACCCCCCCCCCCCCAGCAAGAAGCTAGATCCAACCCCCTCCCCCGCCCAAACTTATTGACGTAACTATAAATACCAAGGAAAGATCGACCAAGCGGTAGATTGTCTTTGCAAAAATTATGCGAGGGAGCGGAGCGATAAGGCTTTAGAAAATGTATGTACGTGTAACCCTATAAAACCCATTTTCTAACGCACTTTACCATGTGGACTGGGAGGAAGAGGCGCATAATTTCTATAAGGTTAAAGGCAAGGTTCACCCTGACGACAAGTTGGCTTTAATAAAAGCAGAAAAATGAGAGAAACATATAAAACAAAATTTGGCAAATATCCACCAAAGAATAACAGAGTTATGACGTTTCAAAGTTTTCAATTTGTGACGTCACATGCGAGCAGCTCCCCATGTGTTATGTGATATAAATTCCATAAAGTGCCGTTTTCTTAGAAATTCGAAAATGATTTTACCTGTGTTTTTAATATATTATCAGAAACACTATTTTATACAGGCTTCTATGAAAAAAAATCAAATATCATGAACCATTAAAAAATGAGAATTTATGGAATTTATGGTACATTACACATGGGGAGCTGCTCGCATCTGACGTCACAAAACTAAAACTTTGTAACTCTGTTATTCTTTGATGGATTTTCGCCAAACTTTCACTAATATGTCTCTCTCATGGTTCTGCCTTTATTAAAACCAACTTGATGTCATGCAGGGTGAACCTTGCCTTTAATAATTTTCCGTCCCTTTTTCATCTTCCTCTGTTTTCTTTTTTGCATTTTTTGGCCCCCTTAAAGTGGCGCCCGGGGCACGTGCCTCCTCTGCCGCCCGATAGATACGCCACTGTTCTTATTTGCCCGTTACCCCAAACAACATTAACATGTATCTAATAGACTGTACTTTTTCCTCCGGGACTTTAACTTGCGATCTGATTAAGGCATTTTGTCTCGTGTTGTATGCAGTTATGACAGCAGGATCGGGTCATTGGCGTATAGGGTTCCCCAGTTGATGGGGAGGGGAGGGGGAAATAACTGTTCCAAAACCCTCTTTTCCATGCTGACCCACACCATTCATGATTTTAATTTTGCTATTTAATTTTAATGTATGTATGTATGTGTGCATTTGTGTGTGGGGTGTCTATGTGTGTGTATGTGTGTGTGTGTGTGTGTGTGTGTGTGTGTTGTGTGTGTGTGTGTGTGTGTGTGTGTGTGTGTGTGTGTGTGTGTGTGTGTGTGTGTGTGTGTGTGTGTGTGTGTGTGTGTGTGTGTGTGTGTGTGTGTGTGTGTGTGTGTGTGTGTGTGTGTGTGTGTGTGTGTGTGTGTGTGTGTGTGTGTGTGTGTGTGTGTGTGTGTGTGTGTGTGTGTGTGTGTGTGTGTGTGTGTGTGTGTGTGTGTGTGTGTGTGTGTGTGTGTGTGTGTGTGTGTGTCTGGGTTTTTGATTATGATTTTATGAATAGTGCTACCTTTCTCTCTCTCTCTCACTTCGTTTTCACCTTTCTTCTCTGTCCGGCTGCATCTATATTGATTGTATTTTGTTTTCGAAAGTTATGAGTGCGAGTACAAAGTCGGTGTGCGATTGATGTATGTGGTGTGTGTTTGTACGGCTGTGTATATATTGGGAAAGGAATCATCGACTGGGAGGGTGGGAGTGTATAATTTTATATTTTCCTCTGTTTTTCAGTAATGTGTATTTTTTTCTCTTGTTAAATCCGAGTAAATAATTTAGTTTTGCCATAAAAATCGAAATTAATGAATATGTAATGTATGATGTCGACATCCATGCGGAAAAAGAAAAAAAGAGAGATGGGAAGAGGAGGAGAAGAAAAGAACAAGAAAAGGAGGAGCAGGAGCAGGAGTAGGGGAAGTAGGAGAAAAGGAAGCAGAAGAACAGCAACAAGAACAAGAAGAACAAGAAGAAGGAGGAGGAGAAAAGAAGAAAAGAAAGAAAGAAAGAAAGGAGGAGCAGGAGAAACTGGAAAAGAAAAGAAGAAGAAGAATTAGAAGAACAAGAAAAAGAAGAAGAAGAAAAAGAAGGAAGAGGGAAGAAAAATAATAAAGAAAAGAAAAAGGAATATGAAGAAAAAAATCAGCAATGACGCGAGCAACATGGAGAGGAGGGTATGGTACAGTGATTTCACCCCTTCCTTACAACTGAGGACCTCTCTCCCCGCAAATGACCCGAGGATCATGTCATATATACCTGTATGTAAACACAAGGCAATTTTGTTATCACATAGCAAGTGAAAGTCACAGGGGATAGTGAAACTGTCTTACTGAAACGGAAAGAAGGAAACTGAGCAAATATGAATAGACGAAAAAGAAGTACAATCTGTTACGTACATGTTAGATGTTGTTTGGGGTTAAGCATTGAAGTAACGGGGAAGTAAGACGGAAGCAGACGGAATAAAAACTAGGTCGACATCAAAATAGATTGATTAGAAGGAAGATCAGAAACTGATATATCAAATTGCTCTCCACGGTGAGAGGAGGCGGGGAGGGACGACATGCTGCTGATGATAATTATACGAACAATTATTTTACAAGTTACACGATCCCAACCAGTTCATCACACTATAAACCACGTGCTACGAAGATGAGAAGTTAGTGCGATAAGATCGTGACTGTGACCATGTCACAAAGGCGTAGTACTATTTAATTTTCCTCGAAAAGTTGTTGATGCTTATGCATGCCATGAATTACCGACCTGAAATGATGGGGTATACATTCAACATTTCCTCCCGCTATCTAGGCCCCTACTTCTGCAACCAGGTCGAGGCAGGATCTGTCGTCTTCAAGGCGTATCGCCTCCGACTCACCGGAGACACCCATCAGGAACAGGACTTTCCCTCAACCTCTGTCCGCGAAGGTCAATTTTGTTTTGATATAATGTGCCTTTATACTCCCTATAGGTGACCAGTATTAAAAATGGCTCGAATCCAGGATGATCTATGCATCAGTTGGAGCCTTTAAACGTTATTTTGGCACCCAAATTTTGTAAACCTTGTTGAATATTTCATTTCATTTCATTTTTATTATTTCCAAACATGTTAACAGAAATCAATGCAATTAAATGACATGGTTAAGCGATACAAAATTCAAAGTAAACACAAGTTACAATATATACTAATCATAATGCACATAAATGTATTTGTATAAATATCAATATGTAATTGCTTTTTCGCCATATTTCAAATTTTTGTTAAATCAACAATGTAAATATAGTTAGTTGTATAAAGTTGTACAACAATGTAAATATAATTAGCTGTATAAAGTCTTTGTATATGCACACTAACAGAGCGGAATGGGGATTACCCCTTTCCTTATTTTCCCCATCAAACCTCTTGTTTATTTTCTCTTTTCGTCTGGTTTCTGTCCACATGTTTGTGTTTCATTTTCCTGTCTTTTAATGCATTTGGTAATAATACGATCACGTTGCTTTATTTTTGTTTGAGATTTAAATACATAATATATAATACACAGGTGCAAATGTATATACCCTTCATCATTTTTGGTGCAAATTTCTCCTGCAATGGTTTTGCACCTTGTTGAACAAAGGTATAATTTTTGTACCGCTTTATCAATTAAATTTTCATATTTCACCCGTATTATGTTGGTATTGTTTGGATTTCAGAAGGCAAATTTGCACCTTTCATTTAAAATGCAACATTTCACCCTTGATGGGGCTGCTGTTTTTGTATTTAATATGAAGCGCAACATTTCCATCCTTCATCATTGAAATTGCAAAATCGAACCCGTTTTCAAGAACAAGTTCTTTTGTTGAAATGATATTGACATCTGCCCAGACCTCTCACAAAGAAATAACACAAGGTTTGGGATTTTCAGCTCTTTGTTTTGAAAAATAAAGCCCTTTTCATAGTTTTATACCTGCTCCAGAAGAACCTGTATGCCTGTATCCTTGCTCAGAAAGAAAGCTTTTTTCACAACAAGATAATTATAAAGGTCTCTTTCAATCTCTTTAAATATCTTATCTTCCTCTGCAATTTCGATGTAAAGCAAAGCTTCTCATAAAATTTTGCCGATCTTATATTTTTTTTACACGCCTGATTGTTCTAACACACCCTTCCAATCAATACCTTCCAAATCTCATCCCTTGTTTGGTTTGTGGTTGGAACACAATAACCCTTCAATATACCTGATAATAAACACGAGACTGATTTAGAGCGGTTCTTCATATATCCTTCCTCGCCCTATTCGCCATGTTATGGGATTACTACATTCATGATACGAGCGATGAGTCATGATAATGGGATGTTATTTCGGTAACTCATCCCGGATATCAACTAACATTATCCATGACATGTACCAGACGTGATGTGACAGCTATAGACCATCTTTACCGAAGGGAGGGGGGGGGGTCGACGGTGGCTGTGTGGATGGGGTCATGGATATCCCCATAATTTCAGGTAAGGGGTTTTGAGAAAAGTAAAATGATAGGTATAAATTGCGATTCAGTGATAGAAGTTATTAAATTAATCGATGATGATGATGATGGTGATGATGATGATGATGATGATGATGATGATGATGATGATGGTGACGATGATGATGATGGTGACGATGATGATGATATCTGCCCAATTCTTCTGGCCTTGGACTTGGGACTTGAACTTGACGCGGGATTTTTAATATGGACTTGAACTTCTGGACTTCAGGAGTTCGTGCAGATTTGGGACAAGTCTGGGATACATTATGTTTTCAATGCATTTGTCCCTCTTATCCTTGAATAGTCGAAAAGAAATTTTGAACTTGGAACTAAACTTGACTTTCGGACTGGAACTGTCTTCTTCCATCCTGTACGCTCCTCTTCTTCTTATAACGATCTCGCGATGTTCAAAGCAGCTTATACACAGACAGTCATGACTTATGAATCATTATCATCAGATTCAGTCAATGGCGTAACTACGGGGGGGGGGTCACTGGGGGGCACGTGCCCCCCCCACAATCGTCCGGCAAAAAAAAAAAAAAAAACGAAGGGAAAAAAAGAAAGGAGACAAAGAAAAAGAAATTTGGGCTAGCCGTGATAGAAATTGCTCTTAAATACGCTTTGGTACTAGTCTTTTAGAGTCTCCTGTTAATTATACCTGTTCTTTTATTGCAAACTTATTGAAAACGCTTAAGCTATTATTAGCTATGTTTGTTTACCCAAAATTGCAGCGAAGGTTTGTGCAACAACATGAATTTTCGGGCGGTCTCACGTATATTGTTAATCGTGGCAGAGATACCATATCCAGTTCAGCATCTTTTTCCATTTCGCAAGATATATACATGAGGTAAAGTCACACTTCTCCAGGATGATGTAGTCCCACGGGGGTGGGGGAGGGGTACTCACGTATATTTGGTATATTGGGATGTGCCGCTGGGAAGGGTGACTTTTTCAAGAAAAATCCTTGGACATGGGTCCCCATTTCATCAAAAAGATCCTTAGACATAAGTCCCGTTTTGTTTCGGCGCGCTTTACGCGCATACATGAAACAATCACAAATTTCAAATTATCGGCGCGCTTCGCGCGCAAACATATCCTATTTTTAAATTTTCGGCGCGCTTTGCGCGCAAACATATGATATTTTCAAGTTTTGCCCATGCACGCCAAAAATTTGGGAAACCCTTAGACATGGGTGCCTATTTACGGCAAAAGGACCCTTAGATGTGGTTATGGGTTCGGAGTAACCCCCCCCCCCCCCGGATGTAATGAGCTGAAATCCAGAGATTTCATCGCTTGCAGAGAAAATGTAATCTTGTAGGCCGTTTCATAAATCTGAATGTGTGTTTTAGATATTTGACGAGTGTATTTCTAGCATTGATATAGATTTGCTTTGTTTATTTAGTTGAAATGTTTCAGAACACAGATATATCATTTGTAGCATGCATATTTTGATAAGCAATCATGCTTGCTATTAATCCACCCGTATAGGAATAGCGGAGGCAATATTGCAGATACATTCATCCAATATAGGTATTTTGTGTAGAAATTCCTCCTCCAAAATTTATCATCCACTGAGCGCCCTTATGACACATTAATTTCAAATCAGAGAGAGGGGTTATATAAACTGAATAACAGGCCCGTAGCTGGGTGGGGGAGGTGTGAGTACGCACCCCCCCAAATCTGAAACGTCCACTTTAACAAAAATATGTATTTTAATCATTATAGGTTTTTAATTATTGTTGACTGTTCATTTCACGAAACTAAAGTGTTAAGAGAGGGTCAAAATATGCTTATAAAACCGCTAGAACTCGTCGGCTTCAGGGGCTCCGTCCCCTGACCCCCGATAAATATCATCACCATGTTCTGAAACAACCTGCCGTCAGCAATTGATAAAAACAAATCATACCACAGGAGGGGCAAAAAGAAGTCTAAAAGTGGAGTGCTTTTTAATTATTGTCCATTGGATTCTCCATTTAAAAAAACAACAGTGTTATCACAGGGGTAAATTGAGCTCATAAACCGCTATAACTCATCAACTTCTGGGGGCTCCGCCCCCTGACCCCGCCCGGAACACTACAAGCATGACAAGGGATTGTAAGGTGGGCCTCTCGATCCTGCCTGTTGGGATGATTAGTCCCGTTTTCTTGATATACCCACCCCATGGAAAATTCTGGATAACGGTGTAAATAAACACTTACAATTTCGTTTTGTTCTCACATTATAAGTAAAAATTATTTCTTGGATTTTCGAAGTTTCCCAAACCGGGCCATGAGTTTTTCGACGTTAGTGCAAGCAACACATGACAATGTTCGACAATCTCGCGACAGGGTATTTCCCTTTGATCATGTACCATGTTTATTGGAACAAAGAGGCCCTGTACCATGTGTATTCTGACTGTGCAAAACCTTGAAGCAAGCGCTGTTGGTTTATGGGTACAGAAGATTCTACATGTAGTTGTGAAGATTAAATGCATCGTTTACCCCTATTCAAATTCGTCGGTTAAAAAAATTACGAAATTGAATGAAAACACTCTTGATATATGTTGCACAAATACGAATTTGATCACCACAGTATGCTGAGGATCATTGGGTGCGTGTGATAAATTGGATTAAAATCTGAAGAGATTGTGATATGTATCATTATCATCATTATATATCTTGTATCCATGCACGTGCTACCTTCTATGTCACCGGGCCACGACTTTTTGACGG
Organism: Eucidaris tribuloides; assembly: GCA_001188425.1. Taxonomy (NCBI): domain Eukaryota; kingdom Metazoa; phylum Echinodermata; class Echinoidea; order Cidaroida; family Cidaridae; genus Eucidaris; species Eucidaris tribuloides. The sequence goes on along the minus strand of JZLH01S0324533.1, from coordinate 27,234 downwards.
TAGTGTAAGTAACACATGACAATGTTTGACGACCTCGCGACAGGGATTTTCCGTTTGAACATACCATGTTTGTTGTAACTACTAACAACTAGGTAGCATGTATATTCTGTCTGTACGAAACTTTGGAGCAAGCCTTGCTGGTTTATGGGTCCAGAAGAATCTTCATGTGAAGATTTAATGCACCGTTTACCTTTATTTAAATTCGTCGGTAAATATGAGACGAATTTGAATGAAAAATTCTTGATATAATGTTGCACGACTTTGATCACCAAAGTATGCTGAGGATCATAAGGTGTGTGGGATGAATTTGATTAAAATCTGACGAGATTCTATGTATTGTATATCATTATCATCAGATTCAGCGCTAGATATCTTTCAATCCATGCACGTGCTACCTTCCATGTCACCAGGCTATGAGTTTTTGACGTTGGTGAAAGCGACAATTGAGAATGTTTGACAACCTCGCGACAGTGTTTTTTCCTGAAATGAAAATATTAGGGGGGGGGGGGAACATCAATTTGCGCACCTCCCCCAATAATTTTGACAACTTGAAAAAGTCATAAAACGTAATGCAAGGATACGTCTGAAAGTAGTGCAAGACACAACAAAACTAAGCAGTAAACCTAATGTAGAAAAAAATTCTTTCAAACTTACACAATTCTAATTTTTACGGCGCGCTTCGCAAGTCAAATGTACATTATGAATTATGATTAATTTATGCAATACTTCTAGCAATTGGTCTGATTTTTCGTTTATTTTTATCATTTTTTTTCCTTTTCCACCACTCTTTTCGTTGTCTTTTTTTCGGTCACTCTACTCTCGTCCGTTCTCCCATTTTGTTTCTACCACGCAATTCCACGAACCTGCAGTTTTACAAGTTTACTTTTATGCAGGTTCCTTCATTTCTCATTACTTATCGTTACTTCCATATAAATTGACCGATTTCGACTTTCTATTAAGCTTATTTTCTGGGTTTTTTTTGTATGTATTCACAAGATTGTAGATTTTGTATGATTGTTTTGTTGTTTAGTTTGAGAAATGTGGAAATAAATAAATAAAAAAAATAAATCGCGATTGAGCGCGCGGAGCGCGCCGAAATTTTTGACACTTTTGCCACCCCAATCCGAAGAATGGATCCACGCCCCTGCTGTGAGACGTCTTGGAGCAAGTACTGCTGGTTTATAGGTACAGAAGATTTTAAAGAGGAGGTTTCCCCTGCGAGTTGCAGCCTTGAGTAGAATGCTTAGGATAACTTAAGTGTTACTGGTTTATGAGTAAAACGTTTCTAGATGGGAAGTTTAAATCATCGTTTACCTTTACTCAAATTCATCGGTAAAAATGACGAATTCGAATGAAAATTTTTTGAAATCTGTTGCACAATGATGAATTTGATCATCGCAATATGCTGATGATTAATGATAATAATAATAACAATGTTGAATTCTTATAAGTCGCACATTCCACCAAGAAAAGATGCTCATGGTGCATGACACAAATATTACCATAAGAATGACAACAAAAATACAGAAACATACAGTATACAACGAAAGGTATATGAAAACATAAACATAATCCATAATTCAGAGAGATAATGTGTTATAAATGCAAAATAAAATGGTGTCACATTAGATTGAAGAAGCAAGTTTTCAGATGTGATTTAAATATTTCTATAGATTTTGCTTAATGTAATGAAACAGGAAGAGTGTTCCAGAGTGTAGGGCCTACTCATGAGAGAGAACACTTCCCCCATTTACATTCGACTCGAGGTACCTGTAGGATTTGTGAGTTTGCAGAACGGAGATTTCGCGAAGGAGTGTAAATATTCATGAGTATCTTGGATGTAAGCGAGCGTAGATGTATGTAATGTGCGTTACACAAGGAGGAGAATCTCAAATGTCATTCGTTTATCAACAAGGAGCCAGTGAAAAGAGCGAAGGGCTGGTGTAATGTGGATGGTTTTCTTGGTGTAAGTGAGTAATCTGGCAGCACAATTTTGAAGACGTTGTAGTCTTGAAATGTCCCTCTGTGGGAGGTTACAAAAGAGTGAGTTGCAATAATCAAGACGGGAGGAAATGAGGGCATGAGTCAACTGTGCAGCAGCAGTGAAGTACTTTCGAATTGAACCAAAATTTCGTAAGTGAAATCTGACAGATTGACACAAGTGTGTTACATGATTCCTTAGAGACAAATTATCATCAATATTACATTATGAAAGATTTCGTACAGAATTTGAAGGCTTAATACTTCTGTTACCAATTCTAACAAGTTTCAGGCTTAACTTTAGTCAATATTTTTGGGGAACCTATCATTAAACATTCTGTTTCACTGTCATTCAGTTTTAGACCATTGCAATCCATCCATACTTAGGGTGCAATTATCATGACTTTGATTAAAATCTGACGAGATTGTATGGAAATGGTGAAAATGATGGACAATAGACCAATTCGATTTGTAAATGAACTATCTTTAATATGAAGTTGAAACTCACAAACCTCAATTTAAAGACGTCTGAAAATGAACAGGAAACCCCATGTCTTGCAGTACGAGACTAACACGACAATTCTCAGAAGAGCTAGCGGATGTTAGCTCAATTGTCTTTATATTTTGAACGTTTTTTTAAAAACACAAAGTAACATTGTGGAAGCTCAAATAAAAAATAATTGTCAAAGTTTAATTACTTTGCTATCTGACATATTTGACAGTATTTGAATGGAAAAATAAACAGACTAGAACACAAAAATTCAGACAGTTATGCAATCACTCGTAAGATATGTAAACACAAAAATTGCACACGAATTATTTCAGCTGACGAAAATTCCGGAAAACAGCAGTCTATGAGGGAAAACCAGGAATGCAGGTTGGTCAATGATTTTTACTAATTAAAAGCACTCAATGGTCGTTTTGAACTGCAGTTTTCAAGGTTACAGTCTTAAACCTTATCAGAGACACTGGTAGCATGGGGAATCATGTAGCTCAGATACTTTAAAGTGGAAATATTGTATGCGATTCCTTTAATATACATGTAGATTGTCACATCAAGAGGGAATTGGGTCTTCGCAACACTGTCGTGATCCAGTCTGCGATTTTTTTTCCAGTGCCTCGACAGTATTTGCCCGAATATAACCCTTTGGCAAAAAGTTAATTCGCGTGTCATGACAGTCGTGGCCTGTAGTCTAATTCAATCAATGAGATATCCTCACTTTGCTTCGAAACAGAACAGATCGTTTGATAGTTACTGTGTATTGTATATACGGGATGCATACATGTAGTACTAGGTAATAATATTAATATTTGTTAATTTTGGTATTTAATAACACAAAAACTACACACCAGATAATACTGGAATGAGTACAAGATATAGCTGAAGAGTGGACACTTTTGGTGGAGGTGGTTTGAATACGATATCAATAATCATTTTTATGTAATTCATGCTTATTTAAAAAGTTGGGTTCAGATTTTGCTCAATATCCAACCCCCTGTACAAAACTGAAACTGTACAGAAATCAAATGGTGTGTGTGAGAGTGTGTGCCTTGTCCACACACAATAGCAATAAACAATGGCAGTACATATCGCCATTGGAAACTGTGGAATGCAAAATTATCATCTGGGTCTGGGGTAGATGAATGCTTTATTAATGTTCCTTAGAAATCAGCCTGGCCACTGGTAGTCTCAATTCAATGTGTACATGTAGGGTAAGATGCAAGCATGTGTTACCATGCTTTGTCATTCAGTACCAGATTTGCCATTTAAGCTAACAAACATTAGTTTTCAGTGTTATCATCAATCATGGATTTCCTCGTTCTTCTTGATCTTGTTTATAATTAAATTACATCATTATCAGCAGCATTGACATAATTATTTTGAATGTATGGAATCATTTCTCAACATTGCAAATCCATTAAAAACATTTAAAAAATATCTTCAGGGCACGAAGTTTGATTTCCTTTTTTACAAAGGTTGTGAATAAAGACTAGTAGTGACCAGGCTACTTTCTAATTAATATTTAATAAAGCATTCATCTTCCTCAGACCCAGATGAGAATATTGCATTCCAGAGTCTCCGATGGCGATATGCACTGCCATTGTCTATTGCTATTGTGTGTGGACAAGGCACACACTCTCACACACACCATTTGATTTCTGTACAGTTTCAGTTTTGTACAGGGGGTTGGATATTGAGCAAAATCTGAACCCAACTTTTTAAATAAGCATGAATTACATAAAAATGATTATTGATATCGTATTCAAACCACCTCCACCAAAAATGTCCACTCTTCAGCTATAACTTGTACTTATGCCATTATTATCTGGTGTATAGTTTCTGTGTTATTAAATACCAAAATTAACAAATATTATTTTTAACACCTAGTACATGAACATGTATGCGGATTCAGCATACAAATATGGATAATTCGTATTTGTCTGAAAACAAACGAAATGCATGGATAATCATGCAGAGTTCCGATCACTTTCGACAATCATGTATTCTGATTTTCATCGGCTGTAATAATTCACATTTATATATAGCGCTTAATACATTTCGTTTCTAAACGCTTAACAAACTTATACATGTAACTACGAATTGAATTATAAAATTATATAAATTAATTTTTATTTTTTATTATAAAATTTCAAGAAATACTTATGGAAAGGATGGTAAAACTTAAAATAGTACACATTTATCAAAAAAACAAAACTCGTAGGGAGTAAAATAAACAAGATTTAAGAAAGCTAGCAAATAGTTATTTTTGCCAACAAAACTGAAGTCATATTTATAGAAGTCTAATCATTCTAGTGAGAGACTTCGTTGATGGCCGCCTTACATCACTTTTATATGTACAGCAATATGTTTTGGCCTGCAAGTACCTTACTTCAAAAAGCATATCGTACGAAAAGACCTTTGTGTTTATAGCTGCGCAATTTTGTGTATTTTTTAAAATCTACATATTGATGAGACAAATTAAAACTTGAAAAGATACAGGAAAACAAATGATCATAAACGTACGAAAATGGTGATATTTATTCTGGTTAGGATTTGTCTCAACATATTTGAAATTTGTAAGCAGGGTTCAGATAGCCCTTTTGACAATCCGTCCACACTGAGAAAACATGTTCAATATTGCAACTTTACATGCCACACTGCCAGCACCTTTTCAGGTTCAACTTTGCTCTTTTATAAATGCAGATTGGCAACTTCAGGGTGCAGATTTGCACCTTAAAGATTTTGCATATTTTGCACCTTTTGGGTATAAAATTTAGTGACATGAAAATTTTTTCACTATTTAAAGGTGCATATTTGCAAGTTCAAGGGTGCAAAACGATTTACTGGTGTAAATATGTATGTAAAGATGCAAGTCTGCAGCTTTATTAGTTATAAAGGTGCAAATCTACTGCTTCTATAAGTTAGAGTGCAAAGTTGCACCTAAAAGGAGCTGCCAGTGTGACAAAACAAGTGCAAAGTTGCACTTTTTTCTTAGTGTGTATATGATCAATTTCCTTCTGTTCGAACCCTAACGGGGTCGACTGTCATTCACCGTTTGGGGTGGTGCATAATATTGGAAGATGCTTTCATCGCTCTCATTTCAAAAAGATGAAGTATTTTCCGATCGAGTTACGCTTACATCCTCCACCTCCTCTACACATTTCGTTCGTGCATTAGGGTTAATCTGACGCTTTCACTGATGGCAATTTCCTCCTCAGGTGTCAAACTAGATCAGGTGAGAGGCTTTAAAATCGTGACGACAAGGTTCAAAC
>JZLH01S0324533.1:10114-20598 GCA_001188425.1 Eucidaris tribuloides | reverse complement strand
CTGTATTTATAGATTTATAGACACATACTAGATATATTGATAAATAGACAGCGATAGATAGATACATGTAAATAGATAGATAGATAGATAGATAGATGGATAGATAAATAAATAGATGGATAAATAGATGGACAGATAGATAAATGGATACATAGATAAATAGATGGATAGATAGATAGATATTCGAATACAAGTAAGATAAACATACTGTTAACATTCTTGACTGTGACTGAACTAAAAATATGAATTTAAAAAAAGTTACATATTTCAAACAACGTCTGTATCATAAAATTCAAAATTGTCCCATTACCCCTATTCGTTTTTCTCCCTCATTTTACCAATTTCTGAACGTTCATGTTTAACACTTCGCGGGCCGCATCCCGGGTGGCCACTGTCATTACAAGGTGTACACTATGCGCGTGTATGAACTTTCAAAATGGACCCTAAACAAGTAATTATCTGTCGATATTAAAATACTCTAAACGAGTATTCAAGTCTGAAAAGATACCCTTTTAAGGTAAGCATTAATTAAAAGTATACCCTTTTCCCCTGATTTTGGCGATTTTGATACCATTATCAATGTACGCGCATATACATCGCCCGACCGTGAAAAACAACCCTTTTTACTCGTTTTTTTCACACGCGCATAGTGTACACATCCCTTTTTGTAGATCTCCAGAAACTCAACAAACCATTACTTTAGCCCTTAGGTTACTTTAACGACTACGTGTGTGAAACTTGAAAATCAGAAATTACATAAAATTGGAAAAATGCACAAAATTTACAGACAGACATGCACTTGATAATTTTCAAGAGCACTAGAATATTGTATAGCCATGATCTCTCTGTGACCCTGATATTGATAATGTTTTGGTGATTTCTGGGTGGACAAGTTCAACCGTAATACACAGGATGCCAGGCGCAATGAACTCTGTCAGCGAAAGACACCCGAACGTCTGCTCATTAACGGATTTAAATAGCAACTTCACCTGATCAATGGCGGGAACAGGACTTTACCCCTCAACTTTGTCCCCACATATGCGAGGTTAGACTGTCGACAATTAAAGCGGACGCTTGCGCTCGCTAATCCATGTACGTTTTTTACCTTACGCTCTCGCCCCCTGATTTGCCAAGCATGGCGTAACACTGAGACTCTATGCCTACGCTTCGGCAGGTGTAGAGTTCAGTGGTGCCGTAACAACAATGCGTGGTGAGCTCGCGTAACAGAATTGCCCGATAGAGGCGTCAGTTGGCTAGTTCCGCATTTCTTGGATGCTTGAATACGTCGCTTGCATAGGGAGATTGCCCACACACTCTCGTGGCGCGCTCGTTTTTCGAAAGCTATACGGGGCTCTCCGAATATCCCGAGTCGGGGCTACGGGTCCAATACGCCCACAAACTTGCGACTTTACAGTCCCTTTAAGGGAGGCTTTCACGCTAGGTGTAATTCAGTCATGAGTGCAAAGTAAATGGCATGATTGCGGGTAGTCCTTAGCTTGGGGTAAACACTATTCTAGAATGCAAGTAAACTTGCAGAGGGCTTCTACTGTTGAAACTTTGTAGTCAAAAGTTTTCTCCATTTTAAGTAAAAATTACAATCGGTATTGGCTTGCCGCACGTGCCTGTGACAGACATATTTGGTGTGTGTAGGCTTCTTTTCGGCGACTGTTTCATTCTCTGTCGGGCACCCGGGCGAGAAATTCACTAGTACTGTATGCGGTAAGTGTTTGATTGCTCTTAAGGCAGGTGCGATCTCTTTGCAAAAACCATCCCCACGAGACCGAGGCAAAAGCATAACCCAATGCCTGTAGGCTAATTGATGAAAGGGCATGATGCGTGCTGTGAAATCTGGGGCCGTCAGCTAATTACCTTAGAATATGAAAAATGCGAAAGAAAAGCAATAGCCGTTTAGTGTACGTTCTATGGTAGGATTTTTTCCTCGCGAGAAAACAATTCAAATCAGAGTCTAACGGTCACTATAATTCCACTAAAACTGAGTTTCCAGCTCCCATATTTTGCTGAAGGTTCTCGGATGGCATTTTCTTCTAAATGCCATTGTATTTACACAGTGTTAGTTTTTAGACATGCAAAAGAGATCCCCTGCCTTAAAAAAAAAAAACAAATTCAAGACAAATCATTCCAACCAGGAGATACACGGCTGGTGTATAGACTGCTATGTCTTTCAACCAGTTTGGTTCTTAGAGGCGGATTTGATTGCTCGGTCGCTCTTTTGGTAGGCTCGTGGGGTGTCCGGTGGTGTGCCGTGAATACCCCATTAATTCCCCCCCTTTCATTTCCCCCAAATCAGGCTTTGGCTCATAACCTATGTAATGTAAATACTATATTGCTGCACTTATATTATATAAAAAAAAAAAAATTATGTTTTTTCTGTTGAATAAAACACATAAAAAGTTTGGTTCTAGAGGCATTTTTTTATTCCTCCAAATTATGCCATTGCCCTTCAAACCAGTAAATTAGTATACAGGTTGTATGGCATGCAGGTTATTCTCTTGTAAGAGCAGCGCAGAAAATAAATTCTTCGAGCAAGGGTGGAGGAGGGGGTCGCTCCCCTTTCCCCTCCTAATCTGTATGCATGACCACAGATGTCAACATGGATCGCGACATCTCTAAATGTAACACAAAATATACAGTTAATTTAATTTAAAGAGAAGTGTCATTTTCGGCAGTGGTTGCTGTCTGGGTGTCGTTTGGGAAATCAACGCGTGACAGACGACAGAAACGATAATATTCATTCCCGCGTTTTTTTTTTTCCACATTTGCTTAAAAATTGGGAGCTTTCAAAAATAACAGGAATTTATGCTGAGCCAAGATAATAACTGGATTATGAAACCACACGTGAGATTCATGTAATCTTTTTGAGCCAATTATTATTGTGTACTAACTTTTCGGAGGTAACAAAGCAAACATTAACGAAAAGAGAGAAAAAAAAAACCCTGACATATATTGTATTTGTCATCACATACACCGAAAATTGACACGAATAACTTGTCGGTCTTTAAATACGCGGCGTTTGTTGATAAAAATAGCGCGCGAAATTGGACCTGAAACTATATTTGTGACCGTTTCGCCTTGAGTGTGGTTTATTGCTAATGCTTAATCAGACTTGTGATAATTGATTAATGATTGTTCGTTATTTCGCTAAACTGTCTCGCATGACAACTGAACACGTGGTTTGATCTCGGAGGTTTTAGGAGAGTGAGGGATGACCTTGCATCATGAGAAACGGCCGTGCATGATTTTGTATTTCAAGTCCTTCGATCCCAAAGTCAATCAATCATGAGTTAGTACTACAAAATATGGGCTCTAATGACTGGGAAAGGGTTTACAAGTCTAGCGAGATTAATTTGATGTAAATCCAAACATGTCTGAAATTTCCAAAGTGATCCCTTGCTCATATTCGGTCGTTAGCCTAGGCACTGTGATATCATCGGTCATATCAGGGGCAGACAATGGTTTCGGAAATCATATTACGTGCGATTGAATGGGATTGAAAAGCAGTTTATATGGTATTTCAATATATTTCGTTCTTTCTTTTTTTGTTTCTTTCTTTGCTTCTTTGTTCGCTTGTTTCTTTCTCCCCCTCTGTCGTATTTCCTTTTTCTTACTTACTTTCTTTCTTTCTTTCTTTTTTCTTTCCTTCCTTTTTTCTTTCTTTCTTTTTTTCTGTCTTCCTTTTTTATTGGATTGCATGATCATTAATTAAACTGTACGTTATTTTCAATGTAAGGCATTTTTGTGTAGTGTAAGATCACAATTTCGTTGGTCGATGAGTGCTTTGTGGTGATAAATTAAACTTCAACTGCATGGAGTGGAAGTTTAAATAAAGTAATCATGATGTATACCTATTAAAGGGAGTTGGGATACAATGTATGTTTTTAAATGAATAACCTCCATTTAGAGTGTCATATATTATATATTTAAAGTATTATTTTCTTATATATTTTTCATTTACTGATCATAAAATATAAATCAGACAAAAATAATGTTCCAAACAATTTATAAATACTTTATTTCATGTACAGATCAATACTGAATTACGAGCAATTAACTTTCAAATGATCAACTAATGCATTTGTAAAAATACGAAACAAAATATTATATTATATTACATTACTTTATGATTAATATATTCTATTTATTAATACGCACAAACAAACACGAAACGAAGGTCGAGTATACTTCGTTTGCAGTTTACCCCCTCGGGTGCCGGAAAGTGCCTTTAAATAGAACACCGGCCAGACGTTATGGAAGCTGCCTGAACCAAACGCGCGCATGCGGTTATTATATTTTTAGCAACATCAGGAAAGTTGAAAACGTGCAACGGGAAGGGAGAACCCTTTGGAGAAGCAGTAGACATGGACGTCTTATGTAATAAGATCCGTGACGTCATTTTGGTCGATGATGGATGGGGTGGATGCGGTCAAGAGATAAGACAGTATGTCTCATCTCCTTAGATCGTTATATCTCACCGCTTGATGATCATCCGTTAACGCCTGGTAAAGTGCGCCTTGGAACACGAACATTATGTCCACGCACAGTAAAAACGGCTGTTTAAAAGTTTATACAACGCTGTTTACCATATGAACTGATTAGGTATAGTTTAAAAGCTTAAAGGCAAGGTTCACCCTGACATCAAGTTGGTTTTGATAAAAGCAGAATAATGAGAGAAACATGTTAATGAAAGTTTGGCGAAAATCCACCAAAGAATAACAGAGTTACGAGGTTTCAAAGTTTTAAATTTGTGACGTCACATGCGAGCAGCTCCCAATATGTCTTGTAATATAAATTCCATAGATTGCCATTTTCTAATGGTTCATGATAACTGATGGGTTTTTTTTTTCATAGAAGCAAGTATGAAATAATGTTTCTGATGATATATTGAATGCACAGGTAAACTCATTTTCAAATTTCTGAGAAAACGGCACTTTTATGGAATTTATATTACATGACATATGGGGAGCTGCTCGCATGTGACGTCAGAAACGTAAAACTTTAAAACCTCATAACTCTGTTATTCTTTGGTGGATTTTCGCCAAACTTTCATTAATACGTTTTTCTCATTGTTCTGCTTTTATTAAAATTAACTTGATGTCAGGGTGAACCTTGCCTTTAAACACCTGTTTAAAGTTTTAAACAGCAATGTTCAATTTTTAATATTGTTCAACAAAATTGAACATTGCAATTTCAGTTTTTAAACTTTTGTTTAAACTTTTAAACAATTCCTGATCAGTTCATATAGTAAACAGCGTTGTATAAAATTTTTAACGGCCGTTTTTACTGCGCGAAACACTACAGCTTTGTCATATTAGGGATTCAAGGTTACACTGTCAGAGAGTACAAAAAAGGAAAAATGTTTGCTGAACTTATATGGATTTATAAATTAATTGACAAATACACACATTCATTAAGGCGAACTGATTGGATTAACAAACATAAATACAAAGCGAGACAAAGACATACACATGCCAGCAAATCAATCAATCCATTCATCTATCTATACATCCATCCATCTATACATCAATCAATCAATAGAATAATGCAGATATGAAAAATACATAGAAAATAAAATATTAAGGCATAATTGACTCAATACATGCTATATTTGCTAGATTATTCCATAAAAATTGAATGCTTTCACTTAATGGGACGATGACATTTCAATAAAAAGAAGACATACAATTTTGTTATTAGATTTAGATAAATATTGTTTCCAAGATTCTGCTTTTGTTTCCTTGATACACATTCCTGAAATAGAAGTGGAACCGAGAAACCATGTCTAACATAAAACAACGTACCTATCAGCCATAAAAAGGTTTGGAGCCTGGGATAAAACGTACACAACAGAAGTCCTCATGCACCTGTTATTGATCTTAGAAGTTCTCACCACTTCCTAAGTCTTCGTTCCTATGAACTTACACTAACTACCAAATACCTATAATTATTCCATTTTTTTTTAAACTTCCTACAGAAGTCAGAGTTCGTGCCAGCGCAGGGATTCAAACTAGCTCTCATGGTTGACTATTGTAAAAGCAAGACACACAAACACACAAACACACAAACACACAAACACACAAACACATGCACACCCATTCATATATTGGATCACGTGGTCATTTTTACCATTTTGGGCATTCATTCAATTTTTAGTGAAATTTTTATTTTTCCTGTTTAAAATTACTACGCACGTGTCCTTACTCAATTTCATCTATAAATAAGTGAGTTATTAAGTTATTAAGTGAGTCTAAATTTCTCACGTAATGACTTTGAAACCAATATTTGCTTGACTGCCATATAAGTCTGATGATTCGAGTTTGAGTGATTTTTATTCTTGCAAATGATCAACAAACATTTTCAAAAATTCAGTGGAATGTTCTTCATGTACTTTAATGTACTCGTGCTAAATCGCACGTAATGTGTCCAATATAATTATGAAAGAAATATAACTTCTTGTTTGAGTAACAACAATAGACTTCGAACATTTAACACGATCTTTTCATTAAATAATAAGCAGATACATGTATGCATAACTATAAAGAAAATAACTCGGAAATTATACCAAAAATAAAAGAATAGGAGTCTTACCAATCTTAACGTTCTCTTACAAGTAACATAATTATCATAAGAATTTATCAAAAATACTGAAAAACTACAATAGCATCAACATTAATAAAGAGACCATGACGAATACAGGCTTAATGTACATACAAAAATGACGTTACTGTATGTGTGTGGAACGTGCATTCAAAACATAAGCAGATACAAATGAAGGAAATTACAAATAATGTTTGTAAATAATTAATGATTAGATATAACACCCAGCTTGAAGAAGACAGGTTCTTGCGTATAGAAATATACATGAGGAAGGAGTTCCAGATGAGAAGAAAACTGCTTTTTACTGAAAGTTGAAAGCAGCATTTTAATAGCATACGAACTGCAGACCCCGAGACATGCCGTATGGAAAATGTGTTTGCTATTCGACGAGATAAATGTGTGTTAGTTTGATTGATTGTACCTCGCTTGGTTTATTCAATCGTACATGCTTATTTAACACATTTGTGAATATTTATATTATATTGTAGAAATTTAATATAGGTGTACTTTTACCCCAAACAACACTGTCTTCAGACACAAAAGATTCATTCTATAATGTCTACCCTCTAACAAGTGGTGTGAGAAATTGATAACAAATAACGTCTATAAAAAGGTATGTTTAGATTATTGACATTTGTTTAGAAAGTGGACACCAATCTTGGGCGATGTGATACACGACGTTTTAATAGCCTCTGAAAATGTTTACAAAGTGCTCGCAAGAATGTGTTTAGAAAGGTGTTTACTCGGTAAACACAGTTTCTAAAGTGAAAACATGCTATATTTAACACAAATAGAGTTAAACCATGTTTACACAAACAGTGTTTGGAACCATGTTTACACAAATTGTGTACAAACCATGTTTACACAAACAGTGTTTAAAACCATATTTACACAAATTGTGTTAAAACCATGTTTACGCAAATAGTGTTTAAACCATGTTTACGCAAATAGTGTTTAAACCATGTTTATGCAAATAGTGTTTAAAAACCATGTTTACACAAATAGCGTTTAAACCATGTTTACGCAAATAGCATTTAAACCATGTTTACGCAAATAGTGTTTAAACCATGTTTACACAAATAGTGTTTAAACCATGTTTATGCAATAGTGTTTTAACCATGTTTACGCAAATAGTGTTTAAACCATGTTTACCCAAATAGTTTTTAAACCATGTTTACGCAAATAGTGTTTAAACCATGTTTACGCAAATAGTGTTTAAACTATGTTTACGCAAATAGTGTTTAAACTATGTTTACGCAAATAGTGTTTAAACCATGTTTACCCAAATAGTGCAAATAGTGTTTACGCAAATAGTGCAAATAGTGTTAACGCAAATAGTGTTTAAAACCATGTTTATGCAAATAGTGTTTAAAACCATGTTTATGCAAATAGTGTTTAAACCATGTTTACGCAAAGAGTGTTTAAACCATGTTTACGCAAAGAGTGTTTAAAACCATGTTTACACAAATAATGTTTAAACCATGTTTACGCAAATAGTGTTTAAAACCATGTTTACGCAAATAGTGTTTAAAACCATGTTTACGCAAATAGTGTTTAAAACCATGTTTACGCAAATAGTGTTATAAACCATGTTTACGCAAAGAGTGTTTAAACCATGTTTGCTGTCTATACTGGGTAACACGCAGGTGTTTAATTAAACACTTCGGTTTTTGTTGCGGGTCAGAGAACTATTCGAAGAGTAATCTGAATTTGTCAACAGACAAACGGAACGGCGGGGCGGCTAATAATTCACTTCGCATGGGGCCAATGGGCCAAGGAGAAAGGAAAAAGCTATTAATGACGTCTCTCTGAAATTTTGCCTTCCAACCTGTCGATTGTTTATGAAAAATAAGATTTTAGGTGATTATTTTCTTAAACAGATTCTTTACTAGGAGGTCAGTTTCCAAAATTGAAGAAATTAGTGCAGTTGAACATTTTTGTTCGTTGACAAAGTTATCGGAACTTTGTCAACGAACATGCAGAATAGCGGCAAATAATCACAAGGGGTCGTTAGGCTAAGGAGACGGGAAAAAGCAATTACTAAACTGTTTCTCTCTCTCTGGAATTTTGCCTTCTGACCTGTCGATTGTTTATAAATAATACTATTTTTGGTGAATATTTTCTTCACAAATAAATTCCTTCCTAAGTGGTCAGTTTCCAAAATTGAGAAATTAATGCAGTTGATCATTTTTGTGGCAAACTCATTATAGTATTACCATTTTTTTTAATCATCGCGTACACAGATATATGCATACAAAATTTTGGCGAACAAGGCACGATATAAAAAAAGTTGAAGAAAAATTCTGTAATCTTAGAAAGTATAACATCAGTTGCTATATTTACAGAGAGCAAGGGTGTGTAAGTGGGAGCGGCGGGGGGAACGGGTGTGCATTGTATCATGAAAGCTTTGTGTGACATGTATAATTAATTCTTTCTTTCTGGTCATTGCAAATATATTTTTTTCAATATAAAATCTTACAAAGCAAACTCATACAAAAAACATTCTCCATTCTATTCCTCCAATCAGTGGCGGAGACAAGAACCCTCCCGCTTGGCCCTATTGGTACGCTAATACATCTGACAACATTGCGACAAATCACATGACCGCTTGCCACAGGCAGTCAAGAAGCGTACAATGTACGTATTGACAACATTACAAGAGTTCTCGCATCCCATATTGTTTCGTCTCTACAAAGCGCTTCTGCTCTCCGCTGTAACTACTTAATGTTCAGTTCATTATTCCATTTCCTCCCGTACTTTTGTGGCGATCAGTCTTTTGGGGCTGGTTGATAACCGCAGGGAGAAATTGTTCTCACTAAACTCCACCATGAAATCAAATGTACTAAACAACCATCCGTTGGCGCATCTCTTCCTGAAAGTTTTCGCCCTTCGTTGTAGACGCGACAAGGTGTATCTATAAGATCGGCAACTCATACAAAGATCGTGACTATATCATCAACTCATTAACTCCATCCCGAACTTAGACCTGAAAACGAGGCCCCGTCAGTCCCAACATAGTCCAGGTTAGTCCCTCGGTTTCCAGATCATGCGACCTTTTTTAGCCTCCCAGAGAGTATCACTCGTACCTCCGACATTTTTCTACCCAATATACCCACTCTACCTTAGTCGATGGTCTGGAAGAATAGAGATTTTAAAGTAAATCAAGACACTATAATCTTAGTCAAAGAAGGGTGACCAAAGATAGTAGTCTCCTTATCAATATAGGATGGGTTAGTCTAAACATCTGGGAGCGAGATTAAGTCCAAGTATACTCCTGTAAATATTCTATCTGAATTTATAACGCCAATGAACAAAACAACAACCCGTACGTATACAATCTTTAGCCAACACAACCATCACATGCACTACCAAACGCGCCGAAACCACACGGCCAATCCTGACTCCACATCATTTGGTGGGATATTTCAAACACCTTTCTTAAATTCTGCCCTGCGTATTCTACTGCTTATTAAAACCGTCCCAATTTTAAGATGTCATTTATTGCCAATTCCGTTTATTGCTTATTCATAACTTCAACAGATTCTCCATATCACTTCTCGACATGAACTTAATGAAAAGTATTATAGAAGATGTGTATTTAACACTGTCGAGCCATTCTGATAGAAATTTAGTTTGCTTTAGAAACTGTCTTGGCATGTATTTGTGTGTGTGTGTGTGTGTGTGTGTGTGTGTGTGTGTGTGTGTGTGTGTGTGTGTGTGTGTGTGTGTGTGTGTGTGTGTGTGTGTGTGTGTGTGTGTGTGTGTGTGTGTGTGTGTGTGTGTGTGTGTGTAAATGCCCCTACCTCCACACAAGCTCTTAACTCATCATGCTGCAGCAATCAACCGGGAAAGTTTTCATTTACGGTTTTGCA
>JZLH01S0324504.1:0-13178 GCA_001188425.1 Eucidaris tribuloides | reverse complement strand
TACCCCCCGCTCCCCCGGCCCGCCCCCCCCCACTGCAGCGACTTTTCACTGTTTGATTTGGCCGGAATTTGGCCGGTGGAAATTTTCGGCCGACACTCCCCCACAGCCCCCCCCCCCCCCCCCAACGAAGCGAACGTTTAGACTGTTGATTTGCCGGCGGATTTGGCGTGAAATTTTTTTGCCTGCCGAAATATATGATCTCTGCACCAGCCGGTCGTGAAAAATCAGTTCCCAGGGCCCTTTCGGTGGGCAATTCCATCGGAGTGCATACCTCCCCTCTGGAAAAAGAAGGATGGTTTTTTAGCGGTCTCATCTCTTTGAACTGATTCTCAGAATGACACCAAATCAGTTGGAAGTCTAAGTAAAGTATGTAATTTCGGGGGCTAAATTGACGCTATTATGAATATGTCTATCAGCTTTTGCAAATAATCAAGCTGATATATCCTTTAAGCGGAGTTAGAAAAATAGGTATTGTTTGTCCGCCACATTGCTTTCTAAATCCGGCCCCATAGGTTGACCAAACTTCGAGGAAGATAAGAATAGCTGTACACTGTGAGAATACAGGTCAATGGTTACATTTCACGGGTTTGCACTTTTTCAATGCAGTGTTATCCTTATCCCTCCTTTTTATATTCCACAGCTGGGAAGCTCGATCTACATTCTGGAAGTAAAAACCAACCGTAAGCGATATTAATCTGTTATATTCCTTTATAAGTTTTTTTTCTACCAGAAATCCACGATTGCATAGACATTTTATATCGTGATTTCCAATCTCTCTCGGTGATGTAATTGGAAAGCGGAAAAAGGTCTGGCTTCATCAACCCCCACAGAACAAGCATTATATGCAAAATAGTACGGAGGGCTCGCCTGGGCGTTGTCAAATTCCATGTATCTCTTTTCTTACCTTCATGATTGATATTGAGGGCTCGTTCTAATTGATCATTGTATTGCAAAGAGAGCCCCAGACACGTCCGGGGCTATAGGCTTGTATGCAGTCACGAGATGGCAACCACATGTATTATGATATTTCGTACTTACTACCAGAGTTTTAATAGAAATACCAGACTTGAACATTAGAGTTGCTCAAATTTACCGCGCCTGATTCAGATTTTTTTGGGTTTTTTTGTTTGTTTGGTTTTTTGGGGGGCGGAAGGGGGTGGATTCAATTATTGCAAAAACTGATTGTGAGACAATATATCGTGGACAAAACTGGTGTAAATACTATGGGTTTTTAAATTTCTAGGTATTTTCGGAGAGCAGAAGCCACATGTATTTCAGATACATGTACTGGAGTACATGATGTACATGTTATAAACATAGGTGCTTATATTTACCGTGTTGTATTGTCATAACCGTGAAACGTACACTAAGACGTGTGAATGCTTGATTAGCTCGGCTGAATCCTGCTCGATCAATACAAAACATACACTTCATTAGTAGCATGCGTCTACGCAGGACCTCTTTTACAAAAATGCTTCGGACGTATTTTACATTGTCCATAACATACCAGTATTCAGCGAACCAGAAACAATTCAAATGCAAAGAAATTCTGCACATGACGGAATCACGCGAAAGAAAGATTTTTGTTTTACGAAGTGTTCTACATGAGAGCTAGCAATACCACAAAAATACATTACGCACTTTCATGAATGTCAGGCAACCAGCATTTGGTACCCCTTCCCTTATCCCCCCGCCCCCCCCCCCAACAAAACATGATAATAAAATAAAAACATGTACAATAAATAATAAAAAATGACAATGAATGGACATGAATGACATGAATGATGTGATGAATTAGATGAATCATCCAATCATACAGATCCCAGCATCAGGTGATATTCTACATAGCTGTCCCCTTTGACAGTTGTAATAGTCACTGGAACTCGGTACTTGTCCCCTTTTGTCTTGCCCCGAAAATACGTGTCCGCGAGCGCAATTGGGTGTCAATTCATCAATTCTTCAATTTCTGAATTGAAGAAGGCCAGATCGGTCTCTGTGACTGAAATAATGGATATGTTTTTATAAGACAAGAATTAACATAAATTCTTATGCCATACCATGCTCAGGCAGAGTTACAATAGTTTAAAACACAAATGAGTTAACACACACACAAGCAACACCACACACACACACACAACACACAACACACACAAACACACACCAAACACACACACACACACACACCAGCACAACACAAACACAAACACACCAACACACAACACACGACAAACCAACCACACACCACACACAAACACACCACGACACAACACACCAGCACAACAACACACACACACACACACACAACACATCAACACACGCAATTCAAATACTGAAATCTTCTGAAGGTGTAAATGATTTGTCAAAGTCCCTTACACGATTTAGATACATTCACACATTAAGAATGAACTTCTTTCATGCATGTTCACACACACAGATCTTACCCATGCTACGTTAACCAGTAAAAGCACATCAAACAGAAAGCATATTCCTTGCTATATATTTAACTATTTTAAGATTTTGCGATATTGTAAAAATATGGCATAATGTAGCATAATCCGTGCTACAAAACGTTATTTACAGGATAGTTACAATTGAATGTTTTCCACCCTTAGCTGACATAGTTTTTTACACAATTCTCTAAATGGCAAATGAGTCTTAGACAATATAGTTAGATTGCGGCTCAAACAGCCCTTTCAGAATATATTGTCTCTGCTTTACCCTCATTTATTCACATTCTTTGAATGATCATATTGTCTATAGTGAAAAAGAATTTCTGTTAAACGATCACTCCACGGTAATGTCAGCCTTTACATCTCTATTTTTAACCCACTTTATTTGAATACATGGCAGTTGGTTTTTATTGTTAAGCAACAATCGGATACCAGTTTTCGACGATTTATGACAGGAGTACTCGGTTACGTTAACTGACGGAGGAAGAAAAGCGGAGTATTCATATTTGACTATAGCTTTCAAACTGGTATTATTGAGAATTTCACATAATTTTTCAAATACGATGTTATTTATTCTGCTGAATACGGAATGGCCAAGTACCGCATAATCAAAACATCGGCACGTCCCCCTATTGTTTACTCCGGCTGAACAACTTTGTTCCCCGTTTATCCATAAGGGTGTCGGCGGAAAATTTTCGCAGCCAAAAAAATTTTCACGGCCAAATTCGCGGCCAAATCAACAGCTGAAAAGTCGCTGTGCGGCCAAATTTTAAGTAAAATAGACATACACGTCTTTTTGCAGGTGGTGCTGCGCACCCCCTGAAAATTTTCTGGCGTGCTTCAGCACCCCCAGCACCCCCGCTTCCCAGGGCCATGATTGCCACCGAAGTTATACTGGCTACCATGGTCTGAAGGCATAGTAATTATGCTTTCTCTATCCCGAAACTTTGACAAAATTCCATCAAGTATGGTTATTGAGAGCTTGTGTCGAATAGTCTTGATTCCAGACCCTATGAACATTTCTTTTCCGATGCATTGCCGCGGTGTGAACTACATCACCCACACTGGTGTTAGTTATTATAATTTAAACGTCTGAAAACCAGACTAGTGGCAAATGGTGCTATTTGACAAGGCCTATTATAAAGCAGTCTATATATAGCACATATTGTTCAGACCTTGTTTTGTGCTCCACGACAGACAAAAGGACAGTGCCTGCAAAATAGTGTACCTGTAATATCTCTTTACACATTAAAGGCATCGTATAGAAATGTTTCAAATAAAAAGAATAGAAAGTATTTGATTCCCTCTGCTACCAGTGTCTCTGATAAGGTCTAAAATGAAGCCCTGAAAAATTGCAGTTCAAAACGATCATAAAGTGCTTGTAAAAAGTGAAAATCATTGTGTGACCATTCCACTTTTCCCCCATGTACTGCAGAATTTTCATCAGCTGAGAATATAAATTCATGTGCTGATTTTTATCTGTACATAATTTGCTAATGACTGCATAACTGTCCAAACTTTTGTGTTCTAGGGTGTTTATTTGTCCATTCAAACACTGTCAGAAATGCCAGACAGCAAAGTTTGACAATTTTTTTAGTAGGGCATCCACAATGTTATATAGTATCTTTAAAAGTGAAGTGATGTTTTATTCTGTATGTATAGAATCTATTTACCCCGACCAAAAATTGTACGCTATGAATGGAGCCTTAAACCATTCCAATTTCCATGTTTCATTCTTTTGCTCTTAAATAATTCCATACCCATACCTCTTGATATACACACAACAAAAAAAGTAACTATCCCCTTTTTCAAACTACCATAACTTTTCAACGAAATAAGTTTTAGCAAAACAATTTGGCAGTCGTCTCTACACTCATTGACTAACTTCTACGTGAAAATGTGATTGAT
This sequence comes from Eucidaris tribuloides, assembly GCA_001188425.1. Taxonomy (NCBI): domain Eukaryota; kingdom Metazoa; phylum Echinodermata; class Echinoidea; order Cidaroida; family Cidaridae; genus Eucidaris; species Eucidaris tribuloides. The sequence goes on along the minus strand of JZLH01S0324504.1, from coordinate 8,820 downwards.
CCGTCAAGCCATGCATGAGTGAGCATGCATTTAAGGTGAAAATGTCACTTTTCAAAAGTCACAGGAGTCATCTCTTATGCTAGAATAATGGTTAATAATGGTGTTTTTTGCTTTATTCATAAAGTGTGCTCACTCAACCATGACATGGTTACAACCTCTTATGTTCGTACAACATGAAAAGACAAACTTTGCTGAAAAATATTGGATTTCAATTTTTGCAACAAACTTAATAGATTTTACAATTTCAAAATTGAGAAAGGATGGAAAATTTTAAATTGAGCTCACTGAAGCGTAAAACATGCAAAAAGTGCCAGGGGAGGTAAAAGGGGGTCAAACGATAGATGATTAACATAAATAGCGCTTAATCATTCACCAGAAACAGAATTTGTCAAAATCCTGCATCACAAATCCCCCAAAATGACCCTTGTGACTTTTGAAAGTGACATTTTGCCTTTAATATGTGCTCACTCATGCATGACACGACGGATCAACCACACTTTTCACAAGGACTTTAGTCAATTAGTGCAAAAAAACCCTTGCCAAATTATTTTGCTCACAACCGTTCCTTTAAAAAGTTATGGTATTTTGAAAAAGGGGGTAGTTACTTTCTTTTTGTTGTGTTTATTTACGAAATTGCTAAATCACAAAGTTAAACTTATTTACTTCAGCTGCAGATGTCAGCGTATACCTGATTGTATACCAATCAGCAGTATTCTGCTGATTGGTACATGTATATATACATTTCTTCTTCTTCTTCTTCTTCTTCTTCTTCTTCTTCTTCTCTCTCTCTCTCTCTCTTCTTCTTCTTCTTCTCTATGCTTCGCTTCTGGCTGACTTCTTCTATGCTCTTCTTCTTCTTCTCCTGCTTCGCGTTCTTTCTTCTTTCCTGCTCTCTTCTCTGAGAACACCGTTTTTTGCCAACATCGAATAAAAGACGTTCTCCAGTGTAACTACTGTCATGGTTATTTATGTAAACTTTTAATATTGTAATTTGGAGTACAAATCACTTTCATTCAACAGTAAGTCAGGAAAATCTCTTCAATAATTAGAAACTTTGGCGTTCTTATTATTCCTTTGAACATATCTTACTTCCACTCATTTCGTGGAGTGACAGAAGGGGGATATAACAAAAAGCCTACAAGCTCCAGAATTGTGCCCGATACAGTGCAGCTTCAATGACAATCCCATTGGAATGCAATCCAGTGAAATCCTCTTATTGCTGGCCCCATCATGAGCCATTATAGCAGACAATTTTAATCAGACTGTCCTGGAAATTACCAAAGCATTTCAGCGTTTGAAACGTTTTAACGTTGAATTGCATTGCAATCAATGACAGGATTGTTGGGTCCCGTGACTTCAAAACAGAGACCAAGAAACGGTCCCTGCAACGAAAACACCTGTCCACACCTTCTCCACAGTAACAGAAGCAACGGACATCACTTGCTTAGAAAGTGATTAGGTGGACCCGTTGGTGGTGGTAGTGGTAGTGGTTGTGGTGGTGGTGGTGGTGACGGCGGTGGAAGTGGTAGTGGTGGTGGTGTTGATGGTGCATGGTGGTGGTGATAATGGTGGTGGTGGTGGTGTGGTAATGGTGGTGGTGATGGTGGTGGTAGTGGTGGTGGTTGTGATAATGATGATGAAGGTGGTGATGGTTGTGGTGATGGTGATGATGCTAATGATGGTGATGGTGGTGATGGTGGCGATGGTGGTATTGGTGTTGGTGGTGGTGGTGGTGACTGGTGGTGGTGATGGCGATGGTGGTGGTGGTGTATGGTGTGGTAGTGGTGCATGGTGTTTTGGCTGGTAGTGATGTTCTTGCTGGTAGTGGTGGGGGTGATGGTAGTGGTGGTGGTAGTGGTGGTGATGGTAGAGGTGTTGTTGCTGCTGCTGGTGGGGGTGATGATACTAGTGGAGGTGGTGATGGAGGTAGTGGTGGTGGTGGTAGTGGTGGTAATGGTGGTGGTGGTGATGATGATGATGGTGATGATGATGATGAAGATGGTGGTGATGGTGGTGGTGGTGGTGCATGGTGGTGATGGTGCATGGTATTGTTGCTGCTACGTGGTGGTGCATGGTGGTGCTGATGGTGGTAGTGGTGGTGGTGCATCGGGTTGTTGGTGGTGCCTGGTGGTGGTGGTGCATGATTGATGGTGATGGTGGTGATGTTGGAAGTGGCGATGTGGTGGTAATGGTGGTGGTGTTGAAGAAGAGGGGTCACATAGATCTGCTTCAAACTGCTTCCAACTTCCCAATGGTTGTCTTTCTTATCATTTAAATCCGTGGTTTAATAATTATGATTGTTGAGTTTATTGTACATTTAAGACGAATGTCATCCATTGCAGGAAAGGAGTTAATGTTTCATCTTTCTCTTCCAGTTCTACATCAAAGTTAGGCTCATTTTTGGTCTAACCCCATACATTCAAATGACCGGTCCTCATATTTATCAAATTTTTTTTTCGATATAATTCTTACTTTATGCAGTTGCCAGTTACCAATAATTTCTTTATCAGTGATTAGACTAAGTGTTAGACCAGAGAGTTAAAAACACTCCCTGATCTGATTGGACTGCTCTTTTAAACCCTAATCCCAAAACAGTCTATAGAGACTTTTGCTGTGAGTCCAGATACATGTTATTAGACTAGATGAAGCAGTTCGCTCTACTGTGATTTGGCATTGGTATTTGAAAAGGGGGTTGGGGATTGGGATTTGGCTACATATAAAGAGCATTCTATGAACTTTGACTAATCATAATAGGTCACAAATGATTATAGTGGATTCTCTCGAACTTGGGTTTGTATTTGTTGCGTGAATGGGAAAGAAATACCGAGTTGGGCAACTGGCCAGCAAAGTGGCGTCAAATTGTATGGTAGTTCCAGTAAGGTGGTAATGAAAAGACGTTGATTCTATAAATACAACAAATTCAAACCAGGGAACGAAAACACGCGTAAATTACAAAAGGGGAAAGTAATTTGTAAGATTTACAAACATCAAAGTGGGGCGGGTCATCGGTTGTTAGGTCTACTCAGTATAAAATGCAGGTCAAAATCGTCACCTTGCGTTGCGTTGGCACAAATAATGACTGTTTCCCCTCAATAAAAACTGGCTTCGTGGTTAATTTGTGTATTTTCTTCTAACCCGGGGTCAAGTACAAATTAATAGTATGAGTAATCACATAGTTGTCACCACATGAAGTCTAAATGTTCTGTTCTAATCAAAGTTAGCATATGGTTTAAAGAAATTGTACTCTAAACAGATTTATCTCTGTATCAATTTGTGCTTTTTGTAAACTAGGTTTTTGTTTTATATATACATTTAATTTGTTCCACTGTGCATTTTGGTTCCGGAGAAAAATTTTTACGGTACTTGAAAAACATAAGTGAAAAAAGTGGACCAATTTTTCTTTTAATTACACTTTTTTTCATTACTTATACTATAAACATAAGTTTGTATCAGTGAGTGTGTGTGTGTGTGTGTGTGTGTGTGTGTGTGTGTGTGTGTGTGTGTGTGTGTGTGTGTGTGGTGTGTGTGTGTGTGTGTGGTGTGTGTGTGTGTGTGTGTGTGTGTGTGTGTGTGTGTGTGTGTGTGTGTGTGTGTGTGTGTGTGTGTGTGTGTGTGTGTGTGTGTGTGTGTGTGTGTGTGTGTGTGTGTGTGTGTGTGTGTGTGTGTGTGTGTGTGTGTGTGTGTGTCGTGCGTCGTGTGTGTGTGTGTGTGTGTGTGTGTGTGTGTGTGTGTGTACGCGTTCCCGTACAGAACTTGTTCCGTTGTGCTTGCACTGTGAGCTTCTCTGACTGAGCAAAGTTTGTTTTCTGCCGCTATAGTGTCATCGCAGGGTTTTCTAATAAAGTAAAGAGATATGTTATTCTTTATGTTCTAGGAAAACGTGAATGATTTGGAAGAAGAAAACATAACAAGTCCAAAGCTAAATGAATAAACCACAACATTTATTTGTGAAATCGGAACAATAACCTACCTCGCGTTATTATCAATCTCTGTTTTGCCATGTTTCTTCTGTTATCATTTCATGTTGATGTTTTTGTCAGCCAAGTACTGTCCACTCTTATTTTGTACTGACCTTGAAACCTGTGAAGAAGAAAAACACTGCCCTGGGAAATCGTTTGGTTACTTTCACGATGGGTTCCCATGCATGGTCCTATAAATGGATTCACTTGAGAGCCTTTATCCCTCACAAGATCTCTGAAAGACGGATCAATGTCAAAACAACATCCCCTTCAGTTCCTCTCTGGTTGTAACTGTTAAACTCCCGAAACCTGATTAGGCTAGGTCTGTGAAATTTAAAGATCAGTAATTATCTTGAATTTGAAAAATAGTCTGTATCAAGGCTCACTGAACAGAGTCGGTTCAGTAATATCACTTCAGTGTTACCAGTGTATTTACACATTGTGAATTTTTAGGATTCCAAACAGAACCTCTTCCTTTAAACCTACTAAGACAATTTTAAGTAACATCTTGTCTATCATGACTGAAGTAAAATATTGGCAACTCAACATGATCTGCTCTCATATTTCTTCAACCATCTGGAACAAAAATAGGACCGTTTTTAATGTAGCAAGAAAAGGCTATTTTTATGTGTTTGATTATCTGTGAAATTTGCAAAACCGTATTTTTTATGGGGGAGGGGACGACAGGTAGATAATTTCAAAATGCATTATCATTTAACCGCCCTAATGAATAAAGCTTCTGCTCCAATGTTTTCCAAGAGTTGAAGAGTCACACTTCGTACGGCCATGAAATTGATTTTACCTCTGAAGGTTTGCAAAATGATAAGTGACCCCGCTTTGAATCGATAATTGACTGTTACATCATCAAGGTCAAATTGACGTTCAGGGGTCATATACCGCTGAAGAAATTACAGTAGATTAGACTGCTGTGAATTTTGGAGGTAAGTGACTTTGAGTATTGGAATCAAACTTATGTTTATATAATAATGAAAAGAAATCACATTGTATGCAGAGAAGAGTTACAAAAATAAATGTTTAATTGAACAATCAATCATTTTTTTCAATTCATCAATTAATCAACAACTCACTCACTCACTCGATCAACCAACCAACCAATTCATCAATCAGTCATTCAATCATTCAATCAATCAATTCATCAACCCAAAATCCATCCATCTATCCATCCATCCATCAATCAATCATTAATTCAATCAATCATTCAATCAATCCACCCCTCAATCAATCGATCAATTCATCCATCCATCCATCAATCAATCAATCAATTAATCAATCAACCAATTCATCAATCAATCGCTCATTCACTCACTCACTCACTCACTCACTCACTCAATTTATCAATTCATCATTCATTCACTCCCTCGAGCGATCGATCAATCAATCCTCCCATCCATCCATTAAGTAATCAATCAATTTATCAATCTGTCAATCGCCAATCAACCAGCCAGCCTCTCAAACATCCATCCATCCATCAATCAATCAATCAATCAATCAATCAATCAATCAATCAATCAATCAATCAACCAATCAATCAATCAATTCATCAATTCACAAATTCATCAACTCATTGATTCATCACGCACTCACTGACTGACTGACTCAATCACTCAATCAAACAGTCAATGAATCAATCAATTGCTAAATCCATCGCTCCATCAATCCATCCATCCATCCATCCATCCATCCATTCATCAATCAATCAATCAATCAATCAATCATTCAATCAGTCGTTCAATCAATCATTTTATCGATCATTTTGTACCCCTCCCGTCAACTACAGATCTGGACCTACCCCTGACATCGTCTTTGGGAATGATCCACCACTTCGACTTTTGCAAGATCACATGATCAGCATTCATGTTTTTTATCCCTAAATCAATGTTAACATTAATGTTATTGCCTGACAGTCAACGCTTCACATGAACAGAAAGGAACACTTTGAAAAGGTTATTTTCTCAAAGGAAATCGAAGGCCGGAAAATGCAGCTGTGCAGAAGTAATGTACACCTCTCTTTTATAGAGGCAAGTTCAGTCAACTCGCTTCTTTACTTCTACTTTCGGTGACATTATCGTTATTGATCCCTTTAATCAAAACGCTTCATCGACTGTTTTGAAGATTGCACCGCACATGACAATGACACGTTCTTCTCTTTTGGAAAAGTTTTCCCTGCTTCATTGCCTCCTCATTTCCATACAATGCCACGATGGAAAATTTTTATGGCAGTTTTTCCCATTTCACCGAGCATGGCAAAATGAACTCGGTGTGAAAAGAAACGGGGAAACGAAACACGTGTTTATGACATTCGTGGCATACCCAGGGTACACTAATAATGTGTTTACCTCCAACCTATTAAGTTTATTTTTGCCTTTTTTCTTCCCTTTTCAGTTCTATTTTAGTGCTCCCGTGCTCAATCGCCTAACCACCCACCCTTTTGTGAGGTTATTGCCCGCGCGCCCCATACCAGAACGCTCCAAAAAGGTTTGAAAATCCTCACCGTGGTAAATTGGTTGTAAAATACGCCAGCACGCAAGGATCGCTGGCATGGGAACGCAACAAATGTCAACAAATAAGATTTAAAAAAGTGGGATAACGGGTACAATTTTGGCAATAACATACCATTTGTTAAGAGTGAAAAAACACGTAACGAGCTGCAGAAGTGAGGAAAGTTTTATTGAAATGGAATAGGTTCGACCTTGAATTGTAGAAAGGTGTGTGTGTGTTTTGGAACTCGTGAACCGGGGGTTGATGAACTTGAATACAATTATTGATTGTATGATATTTTATCGAAAGAGAGCTAGTCCTGGGCCATTTAAACATTATTAAAGGGGAATTCCAGAATCATAGCAAGATGCTTTGAATACAGAATCATAATAACTAGGGAACGCGTCAGTGAAACTTTGAGAAAATATCCACCATTACTTAGATTTTTTTCTCATTTAAAATGGCAACACTGTATTGTTCAAGTTGGATATCCCTCCATTTCTTCTGCACACAAAATGTCACAAAATCTTCGTTTTCTCCGATGAAATATTTTCTTAATATGTGTGTTCCTCATATTTCCACAATAACATATTTTACACGATTTCCCATGTGAAGTGTGCAGGCCTGAAACTTTAGTGATATGTTGTGTACAGTGGCGCTCGAAAATATCGTCACGTAAAAACGGTTACAAACGCGTTACCTGAAACGAGTTCGTTTCAATAAACGCAACGCATGCATTTACTACGCTGGCTTTGCGTTTCTCTGCGTTTGAACATCGTTTCAAGAAACGTTTAATAAATGTGTTTTAACGTGTCGATGTTTTAGACCACCACTGTACAAAACAAATGAAGATTGCTTAGTAACATCAATGCATATTTTGTAATGATAATTGACATCTTCAAAACTGTATATCTTCCGATTTTGCTCAAACATTTACCGATATGTTTCCTGATATCATTCTGCTTCTTTTCAAAGCAACTTTCTATGAGCCCGGAATTCACCTTTAAATCCAATAATATGTGGGCCATCTCACTGGAGCCTATACCTTTCCTATGATTTCATATTTCTGTACTCAGTACCTATTGTTGTATAGGGATATAAATCCAATTATTGAAACGTAACTTTATTTTTTTTCAAAGAAAATAAAGCCACGCTTCAATTGGAATGGACTGCATGGTTTTATTATCTATTTGTATATTTATGTAATAGTCAAAGACTTCAAACTTAAAGGAAAATGGAAAGATTGGATGTATAATCCTCAATGTATGACATAATGCCACCCAGAATCAAGTGCACGAACACTGCTGTGAAAATGTCATTGTCATTCATTTCCTCTTTATTGTACAATTATTGTCAGAAAGAGAAGTGATGGGGAGAGTTGTTATGCAGCTTTCTAAATACTACACAAAAAGTAAGTTTTTTTTTTTTCAAAATACCATAGCTTTTTAACGAAATGGCTTTGAGCAAAGTAATTTGACGGGAGTGTTTCTGCCTTCATTGACTAACTTCTAAGTAAAATGTGATTGATCTGTCAAGTCACGCATGAGTGAACATGTCACTTTTCAAAATTCACAAGGGCCATTTTGGGGGATTTGTGATACAGGATTTTGACAAATTATGTTTCTGATAAATGATTTAGCGCTATTTATGTTAATCATCTGTAATTGACCCCCTTACACTTCCCAAGACACTTTCCACATATTTTACGGTTCAGTGTGCTCAATATAAAATGTTCATCCTTCAAAATTTTTGAAACTGTCAAATCCATTAAGTTTAGTGAAAAAAATGAAATCAAATATTTTTCAGCAAAATGTATTGGCACATGTTTAACGAATATAAGACGTTGTAACCATGTCATGGTTGAGCGAACACACTTCATTAATAAAGCCAAAAATATTTTGTTTAAATGTCATTTTGGCATAATAATAATTCCCGTGATTTTTTTAAAAGTGACAATTTTGCGTTTAATGCATGCTCACTCATGCATGACCGGACATATCAATCGCATTTTCACACGGAAGTTAGTCAATTAGTGTAAGAACACTCCCATGAAGTTGTTCTGCTCAAATCTGTTTCATTAAAAAGTTATGGTAATTTGAAAAAGGGGGAACTTAGTCTTTGTGTAGTGTTTATATGATCAATTTCTATCGGGGCCGGAGATCAATTCAAAACTGGTAAATCAGTGCTCATTTCTCCTCAAGTAAACAAATTCAAGACAAATCCTTCCAGCCTGAATATATATATTCTAGCCAGTGTATGCATGTATATTGGTATACGTAATTTCAATTTATTTTTTTGTTCTTGAGACATGTTTAATGCTCCCAATCATGTCACTGCCCTTTTATTCAGGTGTGTATATGTT
>JZLH01S0324499.1:38606-52945 GCA_001188425.1 Eucidaris tribuloides | reverse complement strand
TTTTTAGTTGTTACATTCTTTTTGGGCCATCCTGTATGTGAACTTAAACTTACTACTCACTGTCTGATTGCTAGAATATCAAGATTATTCCAGTTCTACATTACAGTATGTCCAGTAAAAAAAGCAATGAAGACATCATAATTTTTACATCTAAATCTCGATGAATAAAATTGTTTTGCAGTTTGAAGTACATTTAAAAAATTCACATGTACGTTGACACTAATTGGCAAACCTGAAAGCAAGTATTGCTTACTTTACTCTCTTATCCTCAGATTGCATTTTTGGCTAAATATGCTAGTTACGCGCATTGCGATAGTTAAAAATAATAATGGCTTTTCATATATGCTTTGGCTTCAAATGCTAAGATTTGCTGAACTACACGGTCGAAACTTTGAAGAATGACAGAGCTCTGCGCAGCTGAGGCCACCCATAGGGCGACCTGATTTGAGCCTGTACACCCCTTGCTGCAGATACTCCCACACGGCATCGGCCACTGCGGTTGGTAGTTTACGTTCAAGGACGTAGCATTGCCTTAAGCAGAAAGTCCACTGCTTTCGGAGGTATTGAAACTCATTTTGATCGCCGCTCAACCCATCAACAAATGTTTGCACTGGTATTTGTCGTGATCCAATGACACGACAATGGCTGTGGCCTACGAATCACTCCCGTTGTGGGTGAAGCGTTTCCATGTTTGTTCCTTCCTACATTAAATATATGTAATGCCGGAGAGAAAAATGATACATAGTTAAGACTGAAAAAAGTAACACATTCCAAGAGTCCCTGCCGATTTTAAGGTACTGGACTTTCTTTTGACCCCCACCCCCCCCCCGGCATGAGGAAAGTACAACAACAACAAAATAAATAAATAAAATGAATGCGGTATTGATCATATCACTTCTGCTACATTATTGAGGCAAAACCATAGGAGGTATTTTGCTGAGTTTGGAAACTGCATTTAAGGAGATTTCATGTCTCCGCAAGATGGCAGATTTGCATAGACATTCAACAACCATGACATACATGCAGAATAGGTATTGACGTTCATTTTGTGAACTTATTCATTTATTCTGTTGTACATATCTAAAAACTACACAAAAAGTAGTTCCCCTTGTTCAAAATACATAACTTTTTAATGAAATAAGTTTTAGCAAAATGACTAGCAAACACACTCCTCGACTAACCTCTGTGTGAAATAAGATTAATCCGTCAACCATGCATGAGTGAGCATGAATTAAAGGCAAAAAATGTCACTTTTAAAAGTCACAGGAGTCATCTTCTTTATGCAAAAAAATAATGGTAAATAATGGTATTTTTGCTTTATTTATAAAGTGTGCTCCTGAACCCTGACATGGTTACAACCTCTTATGTCCATACAACGTGTAAAGATACACTTTTGCTGAAAAATATCGATTTCAATTTTTTTCAATAAACTTAATGGATTTTACAATTTAAAAATTGAGGATGGATGGATATTGTTAAATGAGCCTCACTGAAGCGTAAATATGCGAAAGTGCCAAAAGAATTGTAGGGGGTCAAACGATAGCTGATTAACATAAATAGCCGCTTAATCATTCAACAGAAACAGAATTATGTCAAAATCCTGCCCATCACAAATCCCTCAAAATGACCCTTGCTGACTTTTTGAAAAGTGACATTTTTGCCTTTATTACGCGCTCACTCATGCATGACTTGACGGATCAATCACATTTTCACACAGAAGTTAGTCTATGAGCTGCAAAAAACACTCCTGCCAAATTATTCTGCTAAAACCATTTTCGTTAAAAAGTTATGGCATTTTCCAAAAAGGGGAACTTATTTTTTGTGTAGTGTTAGCTATATGGTTTGCACTACAGAATCGAGATGCTTCATTTAGTATCAGGATTATTAGATAGAACAAATACAGTCAGATAGCTGCCCCAAACAGATTTCAATGTTGGGGTCAAAATTTTACTTGCCCACATGCAAAATTTTATTTTACCTTATTGGGTTAAGCAACTTGCATTTTGATACTTTCACTTGCCTTGGTCAAGTGAGCATGTGCTAGAGTCAAGCCCAAGTGCCTCTCAAGATTGCCAACAGTAACGTTTTAATATTGTTCAGGATAATCAGAGCCTTTAACCTAAATTGGCCAAAAAAATGTGAATAAAATATAAATAAATAAAAACTTCAAAAAAGTAAGGTGATAATCAATACTTACTGGTTGGAGATTGATGAAAGATTCAAGACTTTGAAGTACGGAACATTTGCCTCTCTTCCCTTGTGTTCTGCCGATCAAAATCACAGGAAGTACACTGAAAGCCAAATTTTCTTGTTGCTCTGTATATATGAAAATACGGTTTGAGCGAAGAAGTGGCCAGTGAATTAAGAGAAAACAAAATGAAAATGGAAGCAAAGAGAAAGGGAAAGAAGGATGAAGGTGAGGAGGAAATTTCAGCATTTTCAAACTAAATGTGTTTGCCTGCAAGTGAGATTCAAGCTATCAAGTGGAAAGGGTACAAGTATATAATTGAGAAATTATAAGGATTAAAGGTAATAAAGGGATTCACCAAGGTAATTTTAGCCAAAATGTGTATCGCCCATTAATATACAACAAAATCATTTCATATTCAAAAGGCTTGTTGACCCCTGCCTGTGACCTTAAGCTAGGAACTGGAGGTGACCTTCAAATCTCTAAAGACATCATCCATCTTACGATTGGTCACAATTTATGAGTGATAATACAAATTTAAACAAACAAACAAACAAACCAAAAACTTAACATTGGGCTCCGAAAGTTCTTCGACCTCTGCTGTAACATTTGACCTTGAGGTGACCTTCAACTCCCCCAGGGACATCTACCATCCAAGTTTGGTCACAAATGGGCATACATGGATCAAAAGTTATGAGCTGTAATACAAAACTTGCCCTAAAGACTTAACTTTGACCCATGCTCATCATCACCTTTCACCTTGAGCGAGGTGACCGTCATGTTTGGTAAAATGTGAAATAACTTTGCATATAACCATGCTTCCCTCCAAGTTTGATTAAAAGCCTTGAGTACAAAGTTATTCAAGTTTTGTAAGTGTTACTGCGAGGATAAATACATGCGTCCGCATTCCCATTTGAAATTCCTGCAATGCATTACTGCTATACAATAATGGTGAATAATGCTGTGCGCAGTGGTCAGCTGGTAAGTAATGTTGAGAGTCAATTATCTCTCTTTAACGGCTTGTGCAACACGATAGTAAAAAAATACCAGGGGTCTGTGTTAGTTCTACATGAGAAATCATTACTGTGAATTGGTGTATGTTAAGTGTAGAACGTCATTTGCTTGTTTCGATGAGGTCCATCACCTATTACAATTATGTTGGACAGAATTTGGTGTACATAAGAACACGGATTTCACTATAAATTGGAAGCATTGTTATTCTTACACCTGGGGCCCGTTGCATATGCAACGGGCCCCTGAAGTGGAAATATATGATCCTCTTTCGCAATTTTAATGCCAATTGATGCAGCTTTGTAAAAGTCTTCACACTGCTATTGTAAGCTTGAATTGAGTATAAGACTAAAACTTACTCTGCGACATTTTCTGGTCCACTCCGACCCCTAGGATCTTTCTATACCCTGGATTCACCTTCTCAGCAAATTCTAGAATCTGCCCGGACAGCTTTGGCCACATTGTAAAAAGGGCACCAGGAGCTGCATCCTCAATTGTTAAATCAAAGTCTTGATCAATCTGAAAATGAAATAAGTATTTATAAACTGTATCACACATAACACAATTACCAGAATACAATGTTTTCATACATTACATTGTCATTAAACTTAAGTTATGCTAAATATTGCTCATTAAATAAAAAAAAAAATGAAAACTCATCAATGTTTGTAACAAAAACACTAGGTCACATGCACACACTGCACAAATCAAGTAAAGTTTATTGAGCTTTGACATTGACCTTTCTATTTCTAATCATTTATTACATTCCTTTCAGTATTGATCACTATTGGAGTAATTACCCACTGGAGAAACAATACTTAGTATTTGCAAAACTGTCCATGTATGCATTAAACTACAGGCATACATGTACAGTGCAAATATGCAGGTACAATGCTTGACCGAGATCAACTACGGTATGCTTTCCAAACTGTAACCATAACTTCATGGCTGCGCAATCGATGGGGATTCTTCACCTTGTCACGAACCACTTAACAGCTAATAAAAGTGAATCCCAGCTTATTCCCAATAGCAAGTTCTGATTGGCCAATACACATTGATTGCCAAATGTTGCATATAAAAAAAGAGAATGAAAAAACAAACTAACCCTAAATCATGGGGGTGGGGGTGGGTGGGGAAATCAATCTCCCCCCCCCCCCAAGCTTGACATCCATGGAAAGAAGACACATCCCAACTTAATCTTTCAAATCGGATTTGTTCAAGAGAAGCTTTGCAAGAATGGATTCTAGCCAAATCTCTGACCCTGATTTGCTAAACTTTGAAATTAGCTGTTTTTGGACTCTCTCGTATGGAATTGCCCTACAACACAGTGTGCAGTACCACACCATCATATATTTTTTAAATTGACAAATCGCCCAAGTGTTTGCTGCACTTGGCCAAACATGAGTTAAAATGCCTTCATTATGCATATATCCAGTTGTTTGAGAAGGTTGTGACTTCCAGCTTGAAGTGTAGCACTATGTTCTGCAAATTTAATGTACTAATTTGGTACTAGTATTTCTTTACCTTCTTCTGGACTGTCGATTTTGAGCACACTCTGCCAATCCACTTGTTGTTCTGCAAAAAGCAGAAATTTAGAAGCAATTACTAGCAACTTCATAAACATCCTGTCAACCGTCTCAGGAAACAGTGTCCGGAAATCTGTTAGTTGTTCTATCTATAAATTAAAGTACAAAATAATCATAAATAGTCCAGTCATTATCATGTTTGACTTAGACAAAACTACACATTATTTTTCCTGTTATTATCTCTAAAAACTACTAATTTACATAAGCCAAAATCAATTCAAATGATCGAATTTTGGCATCACATTGATATTCAGTTCTGTAATTTATCTTAATATTTATATTAAAAAAATCACCTAGTATTGCTAATTTACTAATATACTTCAGGGAATACCTGCCAGCATACATAGCTGTTCACGACAGTCAATGCACATTTCGTTTACCATAATGAAATGCTTTGTGCTGTGATGAAGATTTGTGACACTTAACTCTGTTGGAAGAACATTAATGTGTATATTGTTTATACTGCACTACAGTCAAAAATACTCGGCCTCTGTACAGCAATTTCTTCATATATACACTCAGCAAAAAAAGAAAGTAAACACCTTTTCAAGTTCACATTTGTTATATATAACTGTAATGAAAATCAATGAATTATATATCAAATTAAGGGCAATTTATTTCTCTTTCAAACTGTGAGGGTAATTCGAAGATAAATTTTATGCATGAGTGATCACATGCATTTTTATCTCCCAAGGTGCAAAAGTAAAAATTGCAAAAATGGACCATAATCCATTGATATTTAAATGGCACAACACAGTCAATGGAAACAAAAGATCAGACTTAGGTAATGGCTTTATCTTTGAATAAAAGACAGAATTTGTTAAAACGGCAAGACTGAGTCGTTTTATATTTTTACCAACAAAGAGAGAGAAAGAAACTTCTCTACAGCCTTCAACTTCAGAAAATGTTTGAATGTCTGACATGTAACCACCCTTGTGTCTATACTCTATTGAAACTTCTTAGACTTAGGAGAAGCTTCTTTCTCTCACTCACTCTCTCTCTCTCTTTGTCTCTTTGTTGGTAAAAAGACAAAACGACTCAATCTTTCAGTTTTAACAAATTCTCTCTTTTATTCAAAGATAAAGCCATTGTATAAGTCTGATCTTTTGTTTCCATTGACTGTGTTGTGCCATTTAAATATCAGTAGATTATGGTCCATTTTTGCAATTTTTACTTTTGCACCTTGGGGGATAAAAACGCATGTGATCACTGATGCATACAATTCATCTTCAAATGACCCTCACAGGCTGAAAAATAATCAAATTGCCTTTAATTTGATATATAATTCATTGATTTTCATTAAAGTTTTAAATTACAAATGTGAACTTGAAAAAGTGTTTACTTTCTTTTTTTGCTGAGTGTATATTGTGGTACAGTGGAATCTTGATGCAAGGAATATCTACTATGACAAATTGATCTCAGTAAAAGTCAATTATTTATTATCTACTGAAATGAACATTTTTTTTTACAATAATTTCTATCCTGTCTCAGACCCAAGGCGTTAAAGTAATTTAATGAGGCACATTTCTCTTTTTACATGTTAATTAATGCAAATTTTAATGCCTTAAAAAATACAATTTAGTGGTATTTCATACCTGTTTTTCTTCTTTGAAAATTGGAAATTCGTCAGGTATTTCTGAGACTGAGTGTTGCGCAATGTACTCCATCATATAGGCCCTTGTTCTCCCTTTTGTCCTCCAGGATTCCCTTCTCTGGATCACGTCTTGCGGCCAAGAGCTTTAGATCACGTACATGGTGTTGTATGCTAGTGACATCTCCGCCATTCACAGTTTTCTAAATTAATGACAAAACCACAGATATTAAATATTAACCCTGAAGATGACGGGGTATTCTGCCCCCCCCCCCTGACTAAATAATTTGTCAATGTAAAACGATTTCTCCGTGTGATTTGATGAATAGTCATTAATACTTCATTATTTTCCCTTCTAATTACTGCAAATAATTTATAAATACTTAGGATGGTCAGACATTAGCCTGGAATTGATGTGATTTGAATGAACAAAAACAAAAGAAAAACACAGTATGCAGGTTTACGAGTAAATATACGAAATCAGGAAATAATTAAATACTTAAAAGAAGAATCTAAGTTTTGCAGTTTTGCTGGAATATTTCTGCCGTAGAAATTAGCCTTCTCCATATAATTTTTGAAAACAAAATTGTTTGATTACCAAATAATTAATGATGGGACAGACTGCAAAGCTGAAAGAAGTTGTGAATGGAGTCATCCCAAAGCATGGTAATTAATAAACATTTATCACGGATGGTAAATTACTGCAACTCAAACCACTCCGTTTCAGAGAAACTTAGCCAATTACATCACATTTTTAAAACTGAATTCTGGTGGGTAAGATGGTAAATACAGAAAAACTCATGTGATTATGTTCACCTCAAGAGAATCCCGCTTAGCTCGTTTCACAGGGGAAGGTGGTCGATTAAGATCTATTGGTGTCCGCTTGTGGCCAAACAGTCCCCTCTTCTTGAGAACATCTCCACTTGTCAGAGGTGTCCTTTCATGTTTAAATTTGTTGATCAGGGATTGTTTCCATGTGTCCTTCAATGAAAATTAACAAAAAGTTCCATAAACATCAAAACATGAAACGCATTAGAAAAAAAATATACACTGATACATATGAAATAAAAAAAACGGTATGCTTTTGAAGTGATCTGTGATAAATAGCCTCACCATTCAGTGGTCCTGTGCTCTTGGATTTCATTAATTTGTCTTTGTGGCTGACACCCCAATGGCTATACGGAAGTCCATGGAACACAGCATGCAGACTTTGCAGAGTACCAGTTCTTCGGGGTCAATGTCAGGAACGTCTAGAATCATCTCACCTGCTCTTTTTCATAAACACATGTAAAGTTTTAATTTTTATTGTACAGTCTGTTTTAAAGGAGACATTTATAGAAGAACCAAATAAAATGATGACTGATATAGCATATCCATGCGAAGAAGCTTAAATAAGGCCGTACAATAACTTGAATGTCACTCAGCATATAACCCTTCCATAACAGGACGAAATTAGGGTGAAAACATCAAACCCCCAACCTCCGGACCTAATTTGCTCGTAATTGCTGTCCGAAAAACGGCCTTTTCACGACCTGTGAACAGTAAGAGACGGGTTCGTGGACTTCGGGCAACACCGGCCACGAATGACCTTTCACTTCCGGCGTACGCATAGCTCATATGCGTACTTAACTGAAAGACAACCCTGAACTTGTGTCGTTATTCATCTCCCTGTTATGAAAATAAACAGATAGAGGCCTAATACTTCCATCGTTTAGCCAAGTTATTACAGTCTCATTAATTCATATCCAACTTAAACTATTCTACAATCCTAACCGAATTCATTGTTTTGAAAGAAAAAACGCTGAAAAAGGGGGCGGAAAGGCACCGATCTTCAAGTGTTACTACGCGGCTGTATTTATTGCGCTATCTTGGAGGCTCCAGTGTTCCGAGTCGGCCCGGCGATTTTGCACTTTTGAACATTATCAGACGGAGACTTTACCTCTTTCCACCAATGGAACGAATGCAGTCTTGATATTACATTAAAATCCATTACCGAATATCAAATATAATAAAAAAAAATAGAACCAATCAGATTTGCCGTAAGACTTAGGATCATTTCCCAAGACGAGTTGGAATCCAACTGACCTGGTGATCTGCTGGGTTACGCATTCATGCGCGAGTAATGGCAGTTTGCGGCGGCTAATAAGGCTCTTTCTTACAAACTGAGAATAAGCTGCTCGGCTGCTTGCGCATGAGACTCGCCACGGCACGGCCTTGGGCCGGACGCTTCGGGCCTGTTCTATCAGATCAAGTAGCTGCGCGGAATTTACAATTACCATGCGGCGTGACAAAGAGTCATGTAAGATACTTAGCGTGCAGCTTCAAACAAAGCCAAAACAAAAGTAGTCTATAAAAAAAAGTTTAGATCTAAAAATACAACGCGCAGCTTTGACTTAAGACTCGTTTTAATGTCAAGGAAATTCTACCTCGGAACGATGATTCTAAGAATAACGTTATAAGTTTAGTTCTCCGAACACAAATTTCTAAAGTTGCCAAAGGGTTTGTCGGGGTTTAATTTTTCAAGCTATCTTCCATGAACTTAGGGGCCTAACAGCTCTCATAGGCGGCGCACGGAACGTGGTGAGTTAAACACGAATTGTTTCGGAAGATTGTCACCCATTTCACGTGCCAATAATGACAATAAATAATGGACATCAGGATATGTTTTTACCACGAAGAGGACAAGATGTATGTCCAGACATATAAACAACTTAAAACAATATTAAGCCGTTTTGAGAGTATGGAGGCTGACCACGAACAACTCTATGAACTTCTATGCGTTATCGCAGTCCGATTCGCGTGAGCTGCGTGTAGGCGTATACCGCGGGTGTGACGTCCACCAAAAAGGCCCTTTCACTGTAGACCGGTTTCGGAGAGATGGGAGAGGGTTCAAATTATCTGCAATTTCATTTCGATAAAACCCGAAGGCATGACACAACTCAGGCATGTTAGCCTGCATAAAAATGATTTAGATAACTCATAGAAATTATAAAGTAAACTAAATTAGTTGAATTTTATTTGCCTATGAATACTCAAAGCTTATAACAATCCATAATCCGACTAGGGAGCTCCATGTACTGTTAAAACGGCGTAGGAAATACACAGGGCTGAGGCGATTTACATGTAGGAACTACAATTAAGAAAATAGCCCGGCCTAACACTCCGACGAAACAGCCCTCAAAAGGTTTCGCCCTCATTAATGTTCAATATAACTAACCATACCTAAAATCTTCTGAGCAGTAACACTCTCTGTGTCACCATTATCCTCAACTGCTATAACCTTTTTTGACTGGTCGCGCGATACATGAAAATGCAGCATCCAACTGCTGAGATGCTTTGCTTTTCAAGTACGCATACAGCCTTTCTGCTTTTGTTGCCCACTTGTGTGCTTCCACATGTTTACCTGTTAAGAGTTTGAAATGTTGACTAAACCATCTTTGCTCCACCAGAAATGGCCACATTTCACGGACTGCAGCTACAGTGAGTTTTGACGAGTTTATGTCTTTCCTCTGGAGGGGAAAATTGCTTCCATCCATTTGTCAATATTCGTTTTATTCCAGTTGTCTGGGCTTTCTTCATATTCTTTCATCAGCGCTTGTCTTGTTTCTTCTTGGACCACCTCTGTGTCTGTTCCTTCCATTTTCCCTTCCCACCTACCCTTGATGCATCCGTAGGAATCAAGTTCTTTACCTGACACATGGGGCTACTTCATCATCATCATTACTAGCTGCTTTAGCTTTACCTTTTAAGTTTTTACCGGGGTTTTTACGGCTTTCATTTTCTCTTCTGTTTTCTAGTTGTTGGAGTGTCATGGTCCCATCTCCAATTCTCTCGCCATTTATCCTGTCAGCAAATGATTCAGGTACTTCGCCACGATCTTTCCTGCTATCATCCAGAGCTCATTTCTTCCCACTTGTGTATCAGGAGTGCTCATGATGTTTGACATTATAATCCTAATCATTTCGCGTCTGTCACTGGCCTCAGGTTGTTTACCCTGCTCACATGCATTCACCAATTTCTGGGGAAATGAACCCCATGGAATTTTTAGGTTGTTTCTGCTGTTTTGTGAAGTAAATGATGCACTTGCAGAAGTGCTTTGTGCCTGATTATCAGGTTGATTCTTATCATTTGACGTCTCTGGCTTGTTCGGTGCAGACGATGTGTGTTCTGTAAGGCAAGGGGGAAAGAAGTCTTTAAAAAAAGTCAACCATCGCTTAGAGAAGGTGCTGAAAATTGAATAACCCTATCGTTCCTATTAGACAGAGTTCACACTATGCCTGTTTTCCGGGTCAGATCCGGGTTGATAATCAAGTGTGCATAGAAAACAACCTCAAAAAAATTGACCCAGACTGATTTTTTGGAATATGGTGAGGTGGTGGTTTCAACCCTATATTATTGCGCCAGACTTAAAGGAAAAAAATCATGAAACGTCGCGAAGTGTTCTTTCCATGTTACAAATTTATCACGGAAAATGTCAATGTTGATGACGTTGCCAACATCACAGCTGTCAGAAAAGCAGCGCCCTTAGTCTCGCTTTGCCATGCAACTGAGACAAAAAATGGTGTTGTATCGATCAGGACAACAATCTGCTTCAAATGAGATATTTCAAACTTGATTCTGAAATATCACCCATTTATAGCCCACCTCTAATACCAAAACTAGCCACAGGACTCGTCTCCGGAGTGGTTGAATTTCATTATTTCTTGGGTGACAGGTAATTTTTCAACTCTATCACCGACGATACGGACATCGCCCTCTCCTTACCATTTCCCAGCTCACAGATAACCTTTTGCAGGAAATCCCATGTATTACTACACTGCCACTGATAATGGATGTGAAGCACATAAGTTAACTTGAAACATGTATCCACTCCTTTCGTGGAAGATGGACAAAGGATGGCATTTTCCTCAAGAATGACAAAGGTCTGCACCGGGTCTCTTCTGTCCTCCCCTAGCCATAACAAATGTGGCTGTGAACACTTCTGGTTATTTTCAAGGATTGTTGGTAGATTGGTTCCGATCTAAGAAAGGAAAAACAATTGAAAATTAGGAGTTTAGTTTACTGCAAAGATTTATGAAAATGAAGAACTGCCCCCCCCCCTCAAAATAGCCAGCATTATCTGTACTTAATTTCACTTTAAGTGGCACTGACAATTAATCATTGCTCAAATTGATGGAAACCTACAACTCTTCACTAGGTTTCTTTGTGATTTCTATGTTGGCTTTTATTGGGTCTAAATTGCTATGTCAGAAAAAGTTGTTACACAAAATCTGAATACAGATAGAATTGGAAAGCTGCGCCAAATACGAGGGAAATAAAATATGAAACCATAATTCCAAAGCTGTAGATTTCATCAATTCAAGTTTGCAGGAAAACATATTTTTATGATATCTCTTTGTCATAGAAGTGAAGAAAATATAAATGCGTAATCTGAGAAACAAAAATATATTTTTTTTTCGTGTACGAAATAATTGAATCACAACGTTTTTAACACAGATCGACGTCATGGATCTGAGGCCTGTGAAAAGCACAATAAAACTTATTTTCAAAGCCCGATAATTGGAGCTGTTCTTAAGCAAAATACTCGGCGAGGAAGCGGTGAAAATGCATAAACCTTGCATTGCTGTATTTCAGCTTTCGATTGATATGTGATTTGTCAATTTCACTTTTGTGTCTGTTTAATGGTGAGAAATGAAGGGAAAAGGCATAATATTGGTGAAGTGCTTGAATTAGAACATTGCATTTACATGAACAACTGCAATTTTCTCTTGAAAATAGACTGGATAACACAAGATTTTACATGCACGTAAGTTCCATGCATCTGTAGATATAAAACCCTCTAAATCAAGCAATGAATTAGTGCCACTATGTTGACTTGAAAGGAAGACTACAAAATCAGATTTGTCAATCAGCATACATTTACCATAGTCATTACTATCATAGTCAGCAAATAACCAATAAATTCTCCAAAGAATGAAATCTGAATTGTGTGACTAGTTCATAATATCACATCAAAATCTCAATATCTTGTCAGACATTTTTCAAATTACTTAATACCTTCATGTCAAATATTCCAAATAGTCATAGCTACAGTAAGGGCATGTTACTGTGTTCAGGAATTACATTTTCATCATTTTTACTGTGTTGCCAATAAGAGTTATAAAACCAATGCATTAAACGCTCAATCATGTGTTAGATTTGATGTAAGCATTCTGTGCACGAATCAGAACAATCAACCCAATCAACCCCCTCATAAATATGTGGAACACTATCCATAGCATGAAAACAGTGACTTGGATAGGGTGTGGAAATTTATAAACATGCATAGACCTACCGGTTCAAACTGCACAAATGTTGTGCATGCTTTCACTTGGGTTGCTCTCTTCATTTTGTTCTTTCCTTGTTTCTCTACTTTGATGCCAGGGGGGACAAGAAAGGCAACACATGCAGAGCCATGTTTTGGATATAGTCATGTCATATAAAAAAAAAACAAGTGGACTAAAGATTCAAGAAATATTCAAGCGCTACGGCTATACTCCTAACTTCATCACTGCACAAAATAAATGATCTCGGCCATTGACCAGTTTGTTTCTTTTGTTTTCTCATTAAAATGAGCTGAATATCTATATCTGTACTGAGTTAACACTAAATTGCGATTTCTGACATCTGAGGGCATTAAAAGCTGGTCCCGCCATTGCGTCGAAAAATAAGTAAATACTACAGGAAATAATATCATTAAAAATATTCAGAGAAATCAGACCAAACCTCTGAATGATGATTTACATTTGCCACTTTGGGTAAACAGACGCTTTGCTAGAACATTTTCGCTGTCATGTAGTTAGCAATTTCAGTTTCCTCGCTTGTATATGCACTCTCGTCGCTGCCATTTTCCTTCCTTGAGAAGAGGAAAAATTTGCGGGCTAGATTTACCAGTTAAACAAGGAAGGTCACTTTCTATTGAGCATATTTAATCTCTTATCTGTCTCTTATCTGTTAAATAATCCCAACAGAAACAACCTTTACTCTTCTCTCCGATTTTACACCGCCATGACGTGAATTCAGTAATATCAGCCTCCGCATAAAGAGACATTAAGAGAATTTGTAGGCATGTCAAATGCTTAACTGACGTGTTCTATCTCTTCAGACTTACCTGTTATTACCGATGGGATTCGGAAGTTGCTTTGAACAATAATATGACCATTGTTTTGACCCATAATTACACAAACCAATCTATCAATCTATACTACAACTTGTCTATACACACAAGAAATTATGAATTTCACTTACTGTACTTTATAAAATCACCAAAATTAAATCTATGAAATTCAGAAGTTTTACCTCTTCAAATACACATTTCTATATATTGTTACTACTAAAATATTTTGTTCATTCATAAATAAAACCATACAGAATATTTTCATACATTATATCAATACCTGTCACTAGATCCGCAGACATATTCAGACGCTGTCGCCAATTCACGGTCTTCTCCGCAAAAATCCATTATTTTGGTGGCATACTTCGGCCACTTCATAAAGAGGCTGTCAGCCAAGTGGGCGTCTTCAAAAATCACACGGAAATCCTGATCAATCTGAAAGGCAGAAAATATTGAAAGAGTTAATCCTATGAAATTGAACAGGACAAGTTGGTTTAAACACACCAATTTTACATAATTTTAAGGGTTCTCCATCCCTACAATTCTCTTTGTTGAAATAAGTACCTTTCATGATTGGACTGTCTGAAAAGTATTTGAAATATTTGTTTTTCAAAAATGAATACTGTTAATCTACAAATTGCAACAAAGATTGCCTGGCCTTTCTTTCGTAGATAATCACTCAACAGCAAACATTTATAATTTGATATACAAACTGTTACAAGTGGAACGCCACTGGCAGTTTCGCCTGCATTACGCGAATCAATAAAGCAGCAGTTCTGATTATGCCATGGGTAACGTGCATGCCGA
>JZLH01S0324499.1:27748-38581 GCA_001188425.1 Eucidaris tribuloides | reverse complement strand
AGAACCAGAAATAACATATTTTTAAGAAGAAAGAGAACATTTCCCTACAGTATGATGGTGCAAAAATTATCAAAATTGGATAAAAATGAGGAAGATATGGGATTTTGATATTTCCTGGTTTTTTTTCGAGAAACATTTTTGTACAGTCCTCATGAATATTCAAATGAGCGAGTTGGTGATGTCATTCCCTCAACATTTTCTACAAATTTGCTCACAAAAGTGACTAAAAATTCAATATTTCAGCCGTGAGACAGTTTTGCTTACCCCCTATTCACCCAAACTAAATGCGAAATTATGTTTCATCCTTTACTGTATCTTCAAAAAATGAAAAAATGTCAAATTTTATATATTATATATATGACAAATTGTAAGGGCCATGACATCACCAATTCACTCATTTGAAATTCTAAGGACTGGTCAAGAAATGTTTTCCCCAAAAAATGAAATTTCAATGTCAATATTTTCCATGTTTCTAATTTGTAGGGAAATTTGTTCTCTTTCTTCTTGAAATATTTTTTTGGTCACGGATGACCTCTTTAAGGGCAGCAAATGCATGCATTTTTAATAGAGGCTGCTATGTCATCATCCTTGTTCAATTAATTGTTATAAGTTTTGAAACCTTGTAGTTTTTCTTCCAAATGATAATAGAGACGTAAACTTTGTACCCGATGTGATTAATGTATTACTTTCATATAGGAAAATCTACACAGTGTCGCGATGTCTCTTTTTAAAAATTTGTAATGAGTGGATAAAACATGAATTGTCTAACAACTTTCCTGTCCACTCTGTTCAGTTAAGCGCTGTTGAATAGAGATAGAGCAGTAGAAAGATGGGAAATATCTTACTTTTCAACATAATGAACACTTCAAATAATCACCCGCGGATGATAAGAGTTAATTTCCTTCAGTGATTTTCTACTTAAACTACAAGCTATCGTTATACATGTACTGTGAATGATTTTTCATCTTGAAATTGTGACATTCCTGTCACAAATGATGGGAATTGTATCCTTTTGCATGAATACAGTAATAACTGTTTCCCCTGTATAACAAATTCACTAAATCACAGATCATTTTTTCTTTCTAGTTTCCTGGAGGGCCATACAGTTGTTGTGCATTTGGGTAGATTTGTGTAGGGATGTGTTCACTTATTTCTTCCTTCTCTTGTTTTTTATGTGGTGTAAATTATCAGTGGGCATTGCTGTTTGGCGATGGTCATCAAGGGCTCAAAGGGTCAAATGGGAAAAAAGTCACATTCCTCAAATTTGGTATGAGGAAGTATAGTGGTCCATTATGTGATGAAATTTTGGCCAAAATGTTAATACATGTATCTAATTTCTAATTTTCAAGAATATGGGCAATTATAGGAAGCCAAGATGAGGTTATAAAACGTTGTGACATTTCGAGTTTCATGTCTTTCTGAGTTACAGTTGTCATAAACTTTTGAATTATTGTGAACTTTATACCATTTTTTTTACATTTCATAAAGCCGTGTTCACGATACAGTGTGCTACCTTCACAGTTTTATATATGTGTCATTTTATATAATGTAAGGTGAAATGCAGTTGTAGAGCTCGACTCTTCATACTTAATTGTCTACGGAGTATTTCATTTAAACCTGCATTCATTTGTTTATTCAATGCCTGCATTAAATTTTTCAATTATGTAAACATTATTTAAATATTCAAGGGTGCCAACTTTATTTACTGCATTCGTTAAATGAATAAAATTTGAGATTAACCTGATATTAATGCTTCCGATTTGTTTTATCTATTTTTAGAGTATTCTCTGCATGTACAAGTAATTTCATTTCAGATTCATCTGCTAGACCTTGACTTGCTTACGCTTTGCCATGCATGCTGGACTAGGTTTGATGAAAGCTAGTCAAGACAGTCAGACCAGCATAGCATTAGTCTAGCTGCTTTTTACTAGCTCTATGTTTGTGTAAGCTGGGCACCATCTACACTAGCTTGAAGCTAGTCATTTCTGTCCAGCAGCAATAACTAGCCTTACTCGACATAGTCCAGCATCCATTACTAGTTTCATGCTGTCCAGTGGTCACCACTAGCATCGACATCCAAATTGGTAACCTTGTTCAGCAGCCATGACTAGCTTTATGTTAATCCAGCACTCCTGACTATCTTGTGGCATAACCAGTCCAACAATCACTACTAACTTGATGACTAGCTTTATGCTAGTCCATCACTCAATACTAGCTTGGTTTTCCTAGTCCAACAGTGTTAACTACCTTCATGACTAGATTTACGCAAGTACAGCAGTCATTACTTGCTTAGGTTTACCTAATCCAGAAGTCATTACTACCTTCACGGTGTCCAATTAGCAAGTCTGGCTAGCATTACTAGAATAACACTAGTCAATGGGACACCTCTGGACTAGCTTCTTGTTAGTCATGCCTACCATTTAGGTTGTGAGTGAACTGTAATTTTAATGGTAAGCCAACTCCACTTTTTCTTTCATTTTTCAATGTGAATATTACACACATGAAAAATAACATCTGTAGAACGAACAGTGTTGATAATATCGCATTTAAATAACGTGGACTTCATTCATTTGGAAGTATTCACGTATTAATTTCGTTCTTGTGCCGTGGCCTGTGCAGCTGAACGGTCAGTGGACTGTACCACGGCAAACGGTGTTTGAGAACCCGTCTGGGCCGGGAGCACTTCCGGTGTACAGTGCACTGATTGAGTGCTAGCTACCGTAGTCGTATTTTCATAATTCTCCATTGACAGTCACAGGGCTAACTAAAATAAAACGATTAGATCTGGAGGGGTCTAGTGTATGTGGTTCTTTGGTAAATTTAGTTGATATTTGAAAATGGTATTGTACATGATTCTGTATATGCATGATGAAGAATACTCTGATAATTATAAACTGAAAAATTAATATTCAAAAAAACCTAAAATCCTCAACCTCAAGACCTTGGCTAAGTAACGTTCTCCTTATTGGTTAGATTTAGACTAGACTATTAAAGCAATATTAAACTTTTTTTCCAAGAGTAATGAATCTCAGAAGAAAAGAATATTCAACTATAAGACCTCCACAATGGGAAACCTTTGCAAACCAGTCCAAAATCAAGCAAACGAGACAGATGTCAACAACCAGATATGGACGAAGTTGAAATTTCGAGAACGAGCACAAGGTGGCAGAAAAGAGGTAGCATGTCATTATCCTGGCTGGAGATGCGGGTACAATGAGTGGCGTCCAGTAGAAGATATTGTGCTAGATCTCAAGATGCACACATATTCGGATGCACTCTCCCTTCTTAGATTTGACTTAAAAGTTTAGATCAAGGAAAACCTTCATGTTCAACGACGTCATAACTCAGGAGTAACACTTCATATACCTATTCAGTTTGATACTTTTCATGACTTTTTTAGAACAAGTACTCCAACATGCAAGGAAGAAAAGCACACCATACTTTATATCGGACTTCACTGAAGATCTATCCACCTTTTTTTGGTGATGAAGTCTGTGGTACCGCATTTTCAATGAACATGGGATCATGCTACATTGTTGAAAGGGACAATCAGTTTTGGCTCCATGAACGTCAATGTTATCACTGAGCATGTGAGGGTGCGAGCAGAATGAAGCTACAACATAGGCACAGGGGTTATATTTTGTGCTTAGGTTTGTAAAAGCTTTAGGAAATGCTTATGAACTTAATAGATTACACTAAACAATTCAAGTGAGGACTGAAATTTTGTGATTCAACATGGCATTAATGTTGATATACATCATTATGCTGGTTACAGGGAGTTCCCTGATGGTTTGCAGAAGGAGAGGATGACTGATTCATTCTTGTAAATCAATACATTCTATATGAAATGGTCAATGACGGGCAAAAAATATGAACACCCGTGAACAAGCTAATCCGTACTTGAATCTATTTGTGAAAAAAAAATCAAATAAACATTGACTCGTAGACGAGGAAGAAGTATCGGGGGGCCTCCGTAAAAAAAAAAAAAATAAAAAATAAAAAATATATTGATGATGACCAAGTGAAAAAAGCTTTGAGGCAGAGGGGGGCGGCAGTGGCTCCAGTCATCAACAAGTTAAAATCTGAAACATAGAAAGACATAGGTCAATGAGGTGGAGAACAGCAAGACGATGCAGGATCTTTCAAAGATTAGAATGCTGATGGATCTGACATTCATGATAGGAGGAATAACATCGTCAACATGTTGTGGAAGTTGAACAATTCAAGAAACCTACCCGTGCTTGTTTGAGGAGGATGAAGTGAGTAAAAATGGTAAGTTACCCAAAGTCAAAATGTTGGTGAGAGTGACTCCAACATTTTCAACCTTTCGTAAACCTGGTCCAATTGATAGAGATCATTTTATTATTCACACAGATAATAGCAGAGGTTTCACCCGCGAGTTTCGCCGCCTAACATACGACAACTTGACAAAAGCTCTTAACAATGGTATGAACAAGTATGGGGCAGGCATATTAGATTGTGCAAAGAAAGGTCAGCACGAGACATGGTGTTTTCTGCTGTTGGGCAGCCAGAAGTGCAGAGGGAAAGAAACGCAAGTACTGGTTTTTTTTTCAATGATTCAAATGGTATGTTGGGTCTTAACCAGGGCTCGAATTAAAAATTGTGAGGAGAACCCATTTTCAATGCCAATAAGCATTCTAGGCAAAGGCACCAAGGCATCCAGTGTCTAGAGAATGCTGGAGAAGTGGGCATCAGTGCCAAACCATGAGCACCGAAGGTTGATGGCCTTGATGGCCTCAAGAGTAATTTGGAGCCCTGATCTTAAATAATTATTCACTAAACTTTTCTCAGTTTAAACAAAAGTAGATTTTAAAGTGAACCAGAACTTGCCATGTTTATCATGAAGCCCTGCCAACCTGGCAAACAATAAATAGAGAGTGAACAAAATTGGGACCTGTCAAGGATTGACCCAGGGCCTCTCGTTTGCTGGATGATATTCAAACACAAGACCACACATGACATTAGAGATCTCCTACTTTAATCTCAAAAATCAAGATGAGGCCTAGTATTCAATCCTCAATGGGTCCGATTTCTTTTCACCCTCTCAATTTATTTATGCCAGTTAGCCAGTGCTCCTCATAAAAAAATATATAACTTAAAAAAAATCCTAAATTTTTAAACTTTTGATTGCTTGAAGTTGAAACAAATTTCAAAAGATGCCTATAATGTTTCCATGTCTTGTTCATGCTAGATGAGTTGGATGAGGAAACTTTGACATCGATGACAACCATGGTTCAAACCACATTCAACCTGTGAAACAAGTTAAAGAATTGATGTTCCTTACAGCAAAAGTAGAGCACTTTACATTCGAAACAACCCATCACCTCAGTGAAAGAACAGTAAGGATACCCATGCTTGATTGATGCCAAGATGGCATGGTAAGATATATATATGTTCTAGTACTTGGAGCTTTTTGGATGAAAAAAAATCATTTGGCTTTAACTCTAAAAGGACTGGGGCCCCTCGACGCTTCGAGCGATTTTTCCGGAATGCAACAAGATGGCACCGCAACTTTTGAGACCAAATTTGCGACACATGGGAAATGTGCCGAAAACGGCTCATTTTATTACTTTGTGTACAAAGTCAATGGGAGTTGAAATCATAAAATGGTGATTTTTTTTTTCATTCTAATTGGTCTGCTTATTAATTTAGGGTTTTAATTTAGTTGTTAAATGTTCTGTAATAATTTCCATTGAAAAGAAAAACAAAGGATAAAAAACAAAATACATTAGAAATTCTAAAACGAAGAAATACATCAGGAAAAATGTGGCTTTCGCAATGTTCTTTGTGAAAACCTATTTATGAGATTGCAAAGATGATATATCTGGAAAAAAAATGAAAATCTTAAGTGAAACTGGGTTTTAAATATGCAATAATGTTTTTCACGAATAAATTAGCATATTTCAATCATGATAATTAATTAATAATTATTTTAGGATTTTTTTTTTTTTTACACTGGCTTGTAGTTCATGTTGGAGAATAGGTGTGCCAAATTTTGGCGCGATCGCGCGAACGGCGCCGAGATCAGAAGGGGGGGGGGGGCATCATGGCCTCAATACATCTCAAATAGCTCAGTCCTGTTATCATGGTTATGGTTAACCCTAAACAAGACTGCGCTATGGTGATGCCCCCCCCCCCAATGATCATGGCCGCCGACACGCGATCGTGACAAAATCGGCAATAATAATCACCATGTTAAAAACACGTCTATAGCGCAGCCGGGTAGGCCGGCACCGGCGCGTATATGTAATGTGTCACTTCGTGGCGTAGCCATCACGCAGGACGATGATTCCACGAAATGACACATTTGATTGTGTCACTTCGTGAAGTCATGGATCTGCCTTTTCGTCCATTGTGCCACTCTAAGAAATTCCATACATGTATTTTCATAATTAAGCACAATTTAGACATGAAATTTAGTCTAATGATAGAAAATGACATGTACATCGTGAAAATGAAAAAAAAACTCAAAATTGAATTTTTACGCGATTTGCTCCATTGTGTCACTTCGTGGCGTCAACGACGAATCATGTGTTAGATTTGATGTAAGCATTCTGTGCAAGAATCAGAACAATCAACCAATCAACCCCTCATAAATATGTGGAACACTATCCAAAGCATGAAAACAGTGACTTGGATAGGGTGTGGAAATTTATAAACATGCATAGACCTACCGGTTCAAACTGCACAAATGTTGTGCATGCTTTCACTTGGGTTGCTCTCTTCATTTTGTTCTTTCCTTGTTTCTCTACTTTGATGCCAGGGGGGAACAAGAAAGGCAACACATGCAGAGCCATGTTTTGGATATAGTCATCTCATATAAAAAAAAAAAACAAATGGACTAAAGATTCAAGAAATATTCAAGCGCTACGGCTATACTCCTAACTTCATCACGGCACAAAATAAATGATCTCGGCCATTGACCAGTTTGTTTCTTTTTGTTTTCTCATTAAAATGAGCTGAATATCTATATCTGTCTGAGTTTACACTTAAATTGCGGTCTTCTTGACATCTGGAGGGCAATTAAAAGCTGGTCCCGCCATTGCGTCGAAAATAAGTAAATACTACAGGAAATAATATCAATTAAAAATATTCAGAGAAATCAGAACCAAACCTCTGAATGATGATTTACATTTGCCACTTTGGGTGAACAGATGCTTTGCTAGAACATTTTCGCTGTCATGTAGTTAGCAATTTCAGTTTCCTCGCTTGTATATGCACTCTCGTCGCTGCCATTTTCCTTCCTTGAGAAGAAGAAAAATTTGCGGGCTAGATTTACCAGTTAAACAAGGAAGGTCACTTTCTATTGAGCATATTTAATCTCTTATCTGTCTCTTATCTGTTAAAAAGTCCCAACAGAAACAACCTTTACTCTTCTCTCCGATTTTACACCGCCATGACGTGAATTCAATAATATCAGCCTCCGCATACAGAGACATTAAGAGAATTTGTAGGCATGTCAAATGCTTAATTGACGTGTTCTATCTCCTCAGACTTACCGGTTATTACCGATGGGATTCGGAAGTTGCTTTGAACAATAATATGACCATTGTTTTGACCCATAATTACACAAACCAATCTATCAATCTATACTACAACTTGTCTATACACACAAGAAATTATGAATTTCACTTACTGTACTTTATAAAATCACCAAAATTAAATCTATGAAATTCAGAAGTTTTACCTCTTCAAATACACATTTCTATATATTGTTACTACTAAAATATTTTGTTCATTCATAAATAAAACCATACAGAATATTTTCAAACATAATATCAATACCTGTCACTAGATCCGCAGACATATTCAGACGCTGTCGCCAATTCACGGTCTTCTCCGCAAAAATCCATTATTTTAGTGGCATACTTCGGTCACTTCATAAAGATGCTGTCAGCCAAGTGGTCGTCTTCAAAAATCACACGGAAATCCTGATCAATCTGTAAGGCAGAAAATATTGAAAGAGTTAATCCTATGAAATTTGAACATGACAAGTTGGTTTAAACACACCAATTTTACATAATTTTAAGGGTTCTCCATCCCTACAATTCTCTTTGTTGAAATAAGTACCTTTCATGATTGGACTGTCTGAAAAGTATTTGAAATTTGGCACACCTATTCTTTCAAACATGAACTACAAGCCAGTGTAAAAAACAAAACAAAAAATCCTAAAATAATTATTGATTAATTACCATGATTGAAATATGCTAATTTATTCGTGAAAAACATTATTTGCATATTTAAAACCCAATTTCACTTAAGATTTTCATTTTTTTCCAGATATCATCTTTGTAATCTCATTAATAGGTTTTCACAAAGAAAAATTGCGAAAGCCACATTTTTCCTGATGTATTTCTTCGTTTTTAGAATTTCTAATGTATTTCTTTTTTTCAATGGAAATTATTACAGAACATTTAACAACTAAATTAAACCCCAAATTAATTAAGCAGACCAATTAGAATGAAAAAAAAATCATTTTATGAATTTCAACTCCCATTGACTTTGTACACAAAGTATAAAAATGAGCCGTTTTCGGGACGCCATTGTATGTCGCAAATTTGGTCTCAAAAGTTGCGCGAGACTTCAAAGAAAGTAGTTACAAAATTTTCCGGTGCCATCTTTGTGCATTCCGGAAAAATCGCGCGAAGCGTCGAGGGGGTCCCAGTCCTTTTAGAGTTAAAGCCAAATGATTTTTTTTTCATCCAAAAAAGCTCCAAGTACTAGAACAATATAATATCTTACCATGCCATCTTGGCATCAATCAAGCGTGGGTATCTCTTGACTATTCTTTCACTGAGGTTGATGGGTTGTTTCGAATGTAAAGTGCTCTACTTTTTCCTGTAAGGAACATCAATTCTTTAACTTGTTTCACAGGTTGAATGTGGTTTTGTAACCATGTTGTCATCAATGTCAAAGTTTCCTCATCCAACTCATCTAGCATGAAACAAGATATGGAAACAACATTATAGGCATCTTTTGAAATTTGTTTCAACTTCAAGCAATCAAAAGTTTAAAAATCTAGGATTTTTTTTTAAAGTAATATATTTTTTTTTATGAGGGAGCACTGGCTAACTGGCATAAAATAAATTGAGAGGGTGAAAAAAAATCAGGACCCATTGATTATTGAATACTGGGCCTCATCTTGATTTGTTGAGATTAAAGTAGGAGATCTCCAAGTTCATGTGTGGTCTTGTGGTTGAAATATCACCCAGCAAACGAGAGGCCCTGGGTCAATCCTTGACAGGTCCCAATTTTGTTCACTCTCTATTTATTGTTTGCCAGGTTGGCAGGGCTTCATGATAAACATGGCAAGTTCTGGTTCACTTTAAAATCTACTTTTGTTTGAAACTGAGAAAAGTTTTAGTGAATAATTATTTAAGATCAGGGCTCCAAATTACTCTTGAGGCCATCAAGGCCATAACCTCGGTGCTCATGGTGTTGGCACTGATACCCACTTCTTCCAGCATTCTCTAGCACTGGATGGCCTTGGTGCCTTTGCCTAGAATTGCTTATTGGCATTGAAAATGGGTTCTCCTCACAATTTTTAATTCGAGCCCTGGTTAAGACCCAACATACCCCTGAATCATTGAAAAAAAAACAATACTTACGTTTCTTTCCCTCTGCACTTCTGGCCTGCCCAACAGCAGAAAATACCATGTCTCATGCTGGACTTTTCTTTGCACAATCTAATATGCCTGCCCCATACTTGTTCATACCATTGTTAAGAGCTTTTGTCAAGTTGTCATATGTTAGGCGGCGAAACTCCGGGGTGAAACTCTGCTATTATCTGTGTGAATAATAAAATGATTTCTTTATTAATTGGACCAGGTTTACCAAGGTTGGAAAATGTTGGGAGTCACTCTCAACCAGGGTCTATGCACCTTTATGAAAATAAAATTCCATGAGTTTTCATGACCAATTTTGAAAAAAAAAAATCCATGAAGTAATCAGTGAAATTTAATGGATGGAAAAGACGGTTAAGACATTTTACTGCTCAGTTTCAACATGTATCGAAAAAGGAGCTACACAGTGTACAAATTCAATGACTTTTCCAGGCCTGGAAAATGGAAATAGAATTCCTTGACTTTTCCAGGCCACGGAAAGCCAGTTCTCATTTATGCGGTACAGTTGACTTAATCAATACCATTTGTTATACAACAGCTATCTCTCGTCTTAGTCTCTTTTTCTACTCACATTTCAGTGTCAATTTTCTCTAACCCTGCCTAGCTATTTTTCAACTTTGTTACTTAATAATTTTGACCTAAACTGTTTATCAAAGTGTTGACAAGTATATCAGTGTTTTACTCTTTTAGCATGCCCTGGTCATGCATATACAGTACTTATAGTCAAGACTTTGGGGTAATTTACCATTTTTTACTCACTTCATCCTCCTCAAACAAGCACGGGTAGGTTTCTTGAATTTGTTCAATCTTCCACAACATGTTGACGATGTTATTCCTCCTATCAGGAAATGTCAGATCATCAGCATTCTAATCTTTGAAAGATCCTGCATCGTCTTGCTGTTCTCCACCTGCATTGACTCTATGTCTTTCTATGTTTCAGATTTTAACTTGTTGATGACTGAGTGCCACTGCCGCCCCCCTCTGCTCAAAGCTTTTTTCACTTGGGTCATCATATATATATATATATATATATATATGTATATATATATATTTATTTTTTTTTTTTACGGTAGGGCCCCCGATACTTTCTCCTGGTCTACGAAGTCAATGTTTATTTGATTTTTTTTTCACAAATAGATTCATGTACGGATTTAGCTTGTTCACGGGTGTTCATATTTTTTCCCGCTCA
>JZLH01S0324499.1:15782-27723 GCA_001188425.1 Eucidaris tribuloides | reverse complement strand
AATTCAGTAATACATCAGCCTCCGCATAAAGAGACATTAAGAGAATTTGTAGGCATGTCAAATGCTTAACTGACGTGTTCTATCTCTTCAGACTTACCTGTTATTACCGATGGGGTTCGGTAAGTTGCTTTGAACAATAATATTGTCCATTGTTTTGACCACTAATTACACAAACCAATCTATCAATCTATACTATCAACTTTTCTATACACACAAGAAATATGAATTTCACTTACTTGACTTTATAAAATCACCAAAATTAAATCTATGAAATTCAGAAGTTTTACCTCTTCAAATACACATTTCTATATATTGTTTACTACTAAAATATTTGTTCATTCATAAATAAACATACAGAATATTTTCATACATTATATCAATACCTGTCATTAGATCCGCAGACATATTCAGACGCTGTCGCTCAATTCCACGGTCTTCTCCCGCAAAAATCCATTATTTTGGTGGCATTACTTCGGCAACTTCATAAAGAGGCTGTCAGCAAGTGGGCGTCTTCAAAAATCCACACGGAAATCCTGATCAATCTGAAAGGCCAGAGAATATTGAAAGAGTTAATCCTATGAAATTGAACAGGACAAGTTGGTTTAAACACACCAATTTTACATAATTTTAAGGGTTCTCCATCCCTACAATTCTCTTTGTTGAAATAAGTACCTTTCATGATTGGCACTGTCTGAAAAGTATTTGAAATATTTGTTTTTCAAAAATGAATACTGTTAATCTACAAATTGCAACAAAGATTGCCTGGCCTTTCTTTCGTAGATAATCACTCAACAGCAAACATTTATAATTTGATATACAAACTGTTACAAGTGGAACGCCACTGGAGTTTTCGCCTGCATTACGCGAATCAATAAAGCAGCAGTTCTGATTATGCCATGGGTAACGTGCATGCCGATTTTGTCACGATCGCGTGTCGGCGGCCATGATCATTGGGGGGGGGGGGCATCAACATAGCGCAGTCTTTTAGGGTTAACCATAACCATGATAACAGGACTGAGCTATTTGAGATGTATTGAGGCCATGATGCCCCCCCCCCCCTTCTGATCTCGGCCGCCCGTTCGCGCAGATTCGCTCGCCCGCGCCAAAATTTGGCACACCTATTCTTTCCAACATGAACTACAAGCCAGTGTAAAAAAAAAAAAATCCTAAAATAATTATTAATTAATTATCATGATTGAAATATGCTAATTTATTCGTGAAAAACATTATTTGCATATTTAAAACCCAGTTTCACTTAAGATTTTCATTTTTTTCCAGATATCATCTTTGCAATCTCATAAATAGGTTTTCACAAAGAAACATTGCGAAAGCCACATTTTTCCTGATGTATTTCTTCGTTTTTAGAATTTCTAATGTATTTCTTTGTTTTTTTATCCTTTGTTTTTCTTTTTTTCAATGGAAATTATTACAGAACATTTAACAACTAAATTAAACCCTAAATTAATTAAGCAGACCAATTAGAATGAAAAAAAAAATCACCATTTTATGAATTTCAACTCCCATTGACTTTGTACACAAAGTATAAAAATGAGCCGTTTTCGGCACGCCATTGTATGTCGCAAATTTGGTCTCAAAAGTTGCGCGTGCCATCTTTGTGCATTCCGGAAAAATCGCTCGAAGCGTCGAGGGGGCCCCAGTCCTTTTAGAGTTAAAGCCAAATGATTTTTTTTTTCATCCAAAAAAGCTCCAAGTACTAGAACAATATAATATCTTACCATGCCATCTTGGCATCAATCAAGCATGGGTATCTCTTAACTGTTCTTTCACTGAGGTTGATGGGTTGTTTCGAATGTAAAGTGCTCTACTTTTTGCTGTAAGGAACATCAATTCTTTAACTTGTTTCACAGGTTGAATGTGGTTTTGTAACCATGTTGTCATCGATGTCAAAGTTTCCTCATCCAACTCATCTAGCATGAAACAAGACATGGAAACATTATAGGCATCTTTTGAAATTTGTTTCAACTTCAAGCAATCAAAAGTTTAAAAATTTAGGATTTTTTTTTAAGTTATATATTTTTTTTATGAGGGAGCACTGGCTAACTGGCATAAAATAAATTGAGAGGGTGAAAAGAAATCAGGACCCATTGAGGATTGAATACTAGGCCTCATCTTGATTTGTTGAGATTAAAGTAGGAGATCTCTAAGTTCATGTGTGGTCTTGTGGTTGAAATATCATCCAGCAAACGAGAGGCCCTGGGTCAATCCTTGACAGGTCCCAATTTTGTTCACTCTCTATTTATTGTTTGCCAGGTTGGCAGGGCTTCATGATAAACATGGCAAGTTCTGGTTCACTTTAAAATCTACTTTTGTTTAAACTGAGAAAAGTTTTAGTGAATAATTATTTAAGATCAGGGCTCCAAATTACTCTTGAGGCCATCAAGGCCATAACCTCGGTGCTCATGGTGTTGGCACTGATGCCCACTTCTTCCAGCATTCTCTAGCACTGGATGGCCTTGGTGCCTTTGCCTAGAATTGCTTATTGGCATTGAAAATGGGTTCTCCTCACAATTTTTAATTCGAGCCCTGGTTAAGACCCAACATACCATTTGAATCATTGTAAAAAAAAACCAGTACTTGCGTTTCTTTCCCTCTGCACTTCTGGCCTGCCCAACAGCAGAAAACACCATGTCTCGTGCTGGACCTTTCTTTGCACAATCTAATATGCCTGCCCCATACTTGTTCATACCATTGTTAAGAGCTTTTGTCAAGTTGTCGTATGTTAGGCGGCGAAACTCCGGGGTGAAACTCTGCTATTATCTGTGTGAATAATAAAATGATCTCTTTATCAATTGGACCAGGTTTACGAAGGTTGGAAAATGTTGGGAGTCACTCTCAACCAACATTTTGACTTTGGGGTAACTTACCATTTTTTACTCACTTCATCCTCCTCAAACAAGCACGGGTAGGTTTCTTGAATTTGTTCAATCTTCCACAACATGTTGACGATGTTATTCCTCCTATCATGAAATGTCAGATCCATCAGCATTCTAATCTTTGAAAGATCCTGCATCGTCTTGCTGTTCTCCACCTGCATTGACTCTATGTCTTTCTATGTTTCAGATTTTAACTTGTTGATGACTGAGTGCCACTGCCGCCCCCCTCTGCTCAAAGCTTTTTTCACTTGGGTCATCATCATATAATTTTTTATTTTTTATTTTTTTTTTACGGAGGGCCCCCGATACTTTCTCCTCGTCTACGAAGTCAATGTTTATTTGATTTTTTTTTCACAAATAGATTCAAGTACGGATTTAGCTTGTTCACGGGTGTTCATATTTTTTCCCGCTCATTGACCATTTCATATAGAATGTATTGATTTACAAGAATGAATCAGTCATCCTCTCCTTCTGCAACCATCAGGGAACTCCCTGTAACCAGCATAATGATGTATATCAACATTAATGCCATGTTGAATCACAAAATTTTCAGTCCTCACTTGAATTGTTTAGTTGTAATCTATTAAGTTCATAAGCATTTCCTAAAGCTTTTACAAACCTAAGCACCAAAATATAACCCCTGTGCCTATGTTGTAGCTTCAGTTCTGCTCGCACCCTCACATGCTCAGTGATACATTGACGTTCATGGAGCCAAAACTGGATTGTCCTTTCAACAATGTAGGCATGATCCCCATGTTCATTGCAAATGCGGTACCACCAGACTTCATCACCGAAAAAGGTGGATAGATTCTTCAGTGAAGTCCGATATAAAGTATGTGTGGGCTTTTCTTCCTTGCATGTTGGAGTTACTTGTTCTAAAAAAGTCATGAAAAGTTTCAAACTGAATAGGTATATGAAGTGTTACTCCTGAGTTATGACGTCGTTGAACATGAAGGTTTTCCTTGATCTAAACTTTTAAGTCAAATCTAAGAAGGGAGAGTGCATCCGATATGTGTGCATCTTGAGATCTAGCAACAATATCTTCTACCGGACGCCACTCATTGTACCCGCTACTCCATCCAGGATAATGACCATGTACCTCCTTTCTGCCACCTTGTGCTCGTTCCTCGAAAATTTCAACTTCCCATATCTTGGTTGTTGATCATCTGTCTCGTTTGCTTGAATTTGGACTGGTTTGCAAAGGTTTCCCATTGTGGAGGTCTTTATAGTTGACATATTCTTTTCTTCTGAGATTCATTACTCTTTGGAAAAAAAGTTTAATATTGCTTTAATAGTCTAGTCTAAATCTAACCAATAAGGAGTAACGTTACTTAAGCCAAGGTCTTGAGGTTGAGGATTTTAGGTTTGTTTTGAATATTAATTTTTCAGTTTATAATTATTCAGAGTATTCTTCATCATGCATATACAGAATCATGTACAATACCATTTTCAAATATCAATCTAAATTTACCAAAGAACCACATACACTAGACCCCCTCCAGATCTAATCGATTTTATTTTTAGTTAGCCCTGTGACTGTCAATGAGAAATTGTGAATACGACTACGGTAGCTAGCACTCAATCAGTGCACTGTACACCGGAAGTGCTCCCGGCCCAGACGGGTACTCAACACCCGTATTTGCCGTTGGTACAGTCCACTGACAGTTCAGCTGCACAGGCCACGGCACAAGAACAAAATTAATACGTGTGAATACTTCCAAATGAATGAAGTCCACGTTATTTAAATGCGATATTATTTCACACTGTTCGTTCTACAGATGTTATTTTTCATGTGTGTAATATTCACATTGAAAAATGAAGAGAAAAAGTGGCGTTTGCTTACCATTAAAAATGACAGTTTACTCACAACCTAAATTGGTAGGCATGACTAACAAGAAGCTAGTCCAGAGGGTGTCCCATTGGACTAGTGTTATTCTAGTAATGCTAGCCAGACTTGCATATTGGACTACCGTGAAGGTAGTAATGACTTCTGGATTAGGTAAGCCTAGGCAAGTAATGACTGCTGTACTTGCGTAAATCTAGTCATGAAGGTAGTTAACACTGTTGGACTAGGGAAACCAAGCTAGTATTGAGTGATGGACTAGCATAAAGCTAGTCATCAAGTTAGTAGTGATTGTTGGACTGGTTATGCACAAGATAGTCAGGAGTGCTGGACTAACATAAAGCTAGTCATGGCTGCTGAACAAGGTTACCAATTTTGAACCTGTCGATGCTAGTGGTGACCACTGGACTAGCATGAAACTAGTAATGGATGCTGGACTATGTCGAGTAAGGCTAGTTATTGCTGCTGGACTAGGAAATGACTAGCTTCAAGCTAGTGTAGAT
Source organism: Eucidaris tribuloides (assembly GCA_001188425.1). Classification (NCBI taxonomy): domain Eukaryota; kingdom Metazoa; phylum Echinodermata; class Echinoidea; order Cidaroida; family Cidaridae; genus Eucidaris; species Eucidaris tribuloides. Next base: position 22,483 of record JZLH01S0324499.1, on the reverse strand, counting down.
GGTGCCCAGTTACACAAACATAGAGCTAGTAAAAGTAGCTAGACTAATGCTATGCTGGTCTGACTGTCTTGACTAGCTTTCATCAAACCTAGTCCAGCATGCATGGCAAGCGTAAGCTAGTCAAGGTCTAGCAGATGAATCTGAAATGAAATTACTGTACATGCAGAGAATACTCTAAAAATAGATAACAAAATCGGAAGCATTAATATCAGGTTAATCTCAAATTTTTATTCATTTAACGAATGCAGTAAATAAAGTTGGCACCTTGAATATTATAAATAATGTTTACATAATTGAAAAATTTAATTGCAGCATTGAATAAACAAATGAATATGCAGGTTTAAATGAAATACTCCGTAGACAATTAAGTATGAAGAGTCGAGCTCTACAACTGCATTTCACCTTTACATTATATAAAATTGAACACATATATAAAACTGTGAAGGTAGCACACTGTTATCGTTGAACACGGCTTTATGAAATGTAAAAAAAATGGTATAAAGTTCACAATAATTCAAAAGTTTATGACAACTGTTAACTTCAGAAAGACATGAAACTCGAAATGTCACAACAGTTTTATAACCTCATCTTGTGCTTCCTATAATTGCCCATATTCTTGAAAATTAGAAATTAGATACATGTATTAACATTTTGGCCAAAATTTCATCACATAATGGACCATCTATACTTCCTCCTTATACCAAATTTTGAGGAATGTGACTTTTTTCCCATTTGACCCTTTGAGCCCTTGATGACCATCGCACATACAGCAATGCCCACTGATAATTTACACCACATAAAAAAACAATTAGAAAAGGAAGAAATAAGTGAACACATCCCTACACAAATCTACCCAAATGTCACATACAACTGTATGGCCCTCCAGGAAACTAGAAAGAAAAATGATCTGTGATTTAGTGAATTTTGTTATACAGGGGAAACAGTTATTACTGTATTCATTGCAAAGGATACAATTCCCAGCTATTTGTGACAGGAATGTCACAATTTCAAGATGAAAAATCATTCACAGTACATGTATAACGATAGCTTGTAGTTTAAGTAGAAATATCACTGAAGGAAATTAACTCTTATCATGCCGGGTGATTATTTGAAGTGTTCATTTATGTTGAAAAGTAAGATATTTCCCATCTTTCTACTGCTCTATCTCTATTCAACAGCGCTTAACTGAAACAGAGTGGACAGGAAAGTTGTTAGACAATTCATGTTTTATCCACTCATTACAAATTTTTAAAAGAGACATCCGGACACTGTGTAGATTTTCCTATATGAAAGTATATACATTAATCACATCGGGTACAAAGTTTACGTCTCTATTATCATTTGGAAGAAAAACTACAAGGTTTTCAAAACTTATAACAAATTACATTGAACAAGGATGATGACATAGCAGCCTCTAATTAAAATGCATGCATTTGCTGCTTAAAGAGGTCATCCGTGACCAAAATAACATATTTCAAGAAGAAAGAGAACAAATTTCCCTACAAATTAGAAACATGGAAAATATGACATTTTGAAATTTCATTTTTTGGGGAAAACATTTCTTGACCAGTCCTTATGAATATTCAAATGAGTGAATTGGTGATGTCATGCCCTTACAATTTGTCATATATATAATATATAAAATTTTGACATTTTTCATTTTTTAGAAGATACAGGTAAAAGGATAAACATAATTTCGCATTTAGTTTGGGTGAATAGGGGGTAAGCAAAACTGTCTCACGGCTGAAATATGAATTTTTAGTCACTTTTGTGAGCAAATTTGTAGAAAATGTTGAGGGAATGACATCACCAACTCGCTCATTTGAATATTCATGAGGACTGTACAAGAAATGTTTCTCGAAAAAAAACCAGGAAATATCAAAATCCCATATCTTCCTCATTTCTTATCCAATTTTGATAATTTTTGCACCATCATACTGTAGGGAAATTTTGTCTCTTTCTTCTTAAAATATGTTATTTCTGTTCTGGATTTCCTCTTTAAGGAAGTGAACAAAAGAGGAAGGCATGCATACAATTTACACAGATGAACTTGTCTACCAAGTGGTATTGTAATGGAAATACATTGTCACATAACTGGAATTTGTGAGGCTGCTGTGAGGCTTAGGCTGCCATCATTCTTGTTTTGTGTAATTTGTTAATGATTTCCTAAAGTATTGTTATTCGTGTTTGTTACCAGTTTTAGCAATACTTTGTTTTTACAGCTTGAAAGGATAAGTAAAATCCAATCAATTGTGTGGACAAATGCATTTCTTTCAAGAACTGGAGTTAAATGTTATATTTACTCAGGAAAAGTCTATGTAAACAAATACATATTTGATTACCATTACAAATCCTAAATTATTTCCTTTAAAATGCTGCAAAAATCGTCCCAAATCATTGAAAACATTAGCACAAGAGTTAATACCCCCACCCTGCGCAGTTATTCATTGCGTCACAGTATGTTTGTTTTACAGTTTTTAGGAATAATATGCCGTTACCATGGCAACGCACATCCCGCCACTGTCCCAAAATGTGCGATGCATAGCTACACTTCAGCGTAAACATGTATGCCAAATTTGATGCTAAATGTATTTCCCCCTCAAGTGTTGGCGTAATATGCTGTAACTGCGGCAACACACTTTCCTCCACTGTAGCCTACCATATGGCCACCATGTGTGCCAATTTCATTCCAAATGCCTAAAAAGTGTGGCAGTAGTTCAATACGAAAAGTTTTCTGAATGACTGCATGCTATATACAGACTTATTTTAAATTACCGATGGAAATGCCTAATGTCACACTACATACATTTCAAAGTTGACTTTAATACACCATTGCAAAGAACGGATTCTAAGCTTTAACATGTTATTTAGAACAGTATCCTGATGTAAACTCAGAAGTATAGACTTAATTCACAGATCTTTTTTCAAAACACTTTGGCCCGAATTCCCAAAGGTAGGTCAAATTTAGATTTTCACCGCGTACACAAATCAAAGACCAATATTGAACACGCGCAGGGTCAAGGTATTCTTATTTCGCACTTATTTTAGTCCATGGACTACAGTTAACCCATTGATTAGATTTAACCCACCTTTGGGAATTCGGGCCTTTGGTGATACATGTACTTCCTGGCAAAGGCATAATAAATTCAACTTAACTCAATTCTAACGAACTGCGTTAAAGAAGTTAACTTTCTCACAAGTGTCTGCAACGTACCCAACAGCTCAGATTTGCCTATTAACATTTTGAACAAGTTGTAATGTTTGGAAAAGACATACTTGAGCAACCACATGCTATATACAGTCTCATTTCAATTACTGATGGAAATGCTTAATGTCACACTACATACATTTCAAAGTTCACTTTAATACACCGTTGCAAAGAACGCGTAGAACGCGTGGAAATACCTAATGTCACAATTAAAACATTTCAAAATTTACTTTAATACAGAGTTTCAAAGAACAGATTTTAAGCTTAAGAATGTTAGAACAGTATTCTGCTACTCAGAAGTAAAGGCTTCACAGAGTAGACAATTTTGAAAACATTTTGGTGATAATTCCTGGGGGAGGCATGAAAAATAATCTGGGACCTGTTGCATAAAACTTGCCATTAACCCTATTTTAACTGGGCTTTTTTGAGACCAAGTTTTTACGGGGGGAGTCAATTTGACCACCCCCCCCCCCTTCAGATCTCGGCCCCAAAGGGCCGATCGGTTGAAATTTTGCATCGATGTGAAGACACATCTAAAGAGTATTACTACAGAAAAAAAATTGCAGAGAACGGTTTATTTATTATATTAATATAATTTATGCAAAGTAGATGCTTGTTTTCATAAATTTATTAATATTTCCAACAAATAAGTTCTCTGAAGGCCAATTTTTGGTAAAAAAGTTTCTTATAAGCATTATAAACATTTTGACATGGTCAAATCTGCAAATTCCAAATTAATTCCTTTGTATTCTATTGTTTCGTAAATTTCTTATGTATTCTGTTGATTCATTTCTTATGTATTTCATTGTTTTTATAAATTTTAATGGTAAGTTTCATGCAATGGGGCCCTACTCAATTCTAACAATTTGCGTTAAAGTTGTTAAGTTTACTTATAAGTGTGACAATGGGTCTTGGAGCTGCCTCCTCATCCTGGATATTCAGCAAGATCTTCTGGCAGAAGAGGAGGGTCTTAGCCACACAGGCAGGATACACTAGGTTGAAAACTTAGAAGACGGCCATCCACAAAGCTGCAGCAGTTAAGAGGTCATCACTATGCGCATAAAAAAATCTAGGGATGGTCATTATCAAGAATGTTGGGGTATACACGTAGAGTTTCCAATGAATTACCCCCATGCAAGTCAAATAAAAAAAAACAAAGTCTAGCAACAAATTATTGTGATTACTCTAATGCAAGCAAATGACATATACAAATAATTACGCATTGTCAATGAGTTAGAATAACAAAAGATATATGGTTCTCCTCTTACCAACAATAAACTTTGCAAAATTGCAAGAATTGCCAATTTGGCGGGGGTGTTGGTGGTAGCTCACATCAAACAGAAATGTAGCTTTGTAGGCAAGATCAACAGCTGCCATCAGACTTATTTTACAATTTGAAGTGGACACAAGGAAATGAGAGCAACTCATTATGGTAGCCAAAGTCTACACTCAAAAATAAAATGTCTTATTATGAAGTGGAGAAACTTACTGCACAATTACACACACAAAAATGGTGTAACAGGTGTAAATTTACTGACACTATAATGACACACCAAATGAGTAAAACTTTAACTCTATCCCCTATTTAGTTTTTTTTAAATCTTGGTACTCACCTTGTTAGTACCTGTTGTAACTACAGTGATACACTTCACACTATAATGATACAATCTTGTTTACACACCATTTCGAGTGAATAAAATCATTTGGTTTGGTAATGATGGGAATGCACCTATGAGTTAATCAACTCATTCACCAGTAAATGTAATGGTACATGTATACTGCAATCACATACCACATAACTGTACATGTACAGTGGAACGTTGTTATAAAGAGGTCAGTTATAACATAACCCTCTTACAACAAGGTAATTTTGCTGGTCCCAGCTCTTTATACATGTATTTCTTTGTTTTGCTTTACACGCGTTTCGCATTCCAGCTCCCGCAGCGTGCGGATTTCGCATTTCAGCTCAAACGTAGAACGATTGTATCACGATGACACTGATTTTTCCAACTAGCGTATACTCTTTCGGTGATGATTTACTCCTCAAGTTACGGGATCGTATGTATGTTATTGAATTCTTAAGGAACAGAAATCCGATAAATGCATTAAGGCTCTAGTGATGCAATAGACAAAGGATTGGGAGAACACAAGTTCCTTTGAAAAGTATCTTAAAAAGGTCATCACAATTAGATGCGTAATTCATGATAATCTCGTATTCTTCTTATCTTGGCACTATCTCTTCTCATTAACCTTTAAAAAGTCGGGTTTTTTTGTATAGTTGTGGTTTTACCTCTTAGTATTAGTTTGGAATTGGATGTGTATATTTTCAGCAGAAACTTAGAACTAAATGTATGTTGATTCAATTATGCATTACTTCTAAAAAAATTCGATTGTATTATTCAACCACCGTTATATGGCATTTAGAATCGTCTTAAAATGTACTTCACTTTGTGCATAGGCTTTTTCCTGAAGAACGTTGTTGGCAAAGTTATTGTCATGTTGCAGTCAGCTTGCTTATTTCCTTTCCGTATACTAGCCTCTTTGAACTACTCCGCACGCACGGGTTCAAGGTCCGCGACGACAAAGAGTAACAATTTATAAAAAACAATGAATACATTAAGAACCATGAAGCAAAGATACTATAAGAAATTTACGGAAACAATAAATACAAGGAATTATTTGGATTGGCAATTTGCATGTCAAATGTTTTAGGCTTATAAGAAACTTTCTTTACTCACAAATGGCCTTCAAGAACTTTTTGTTGCTAAATATTAATTAATTTATGAAAAAAGATTCTTTGCCATAATTTATATTATATAATAAATAACCGTTCTCTGCAATTTTTTCTGTAGTAATATCTTAGATGTGTCTTACATACGATGGCAATTTACGATCGCCCTTTGGGGCCAGATCTGGAGGGGGGGGGGGGTGGTCAAATTGATCCCCGTTAAACGTTGGTTCAAAAGAAGCAGTTACATAGGGTTATAGGCAAGTTTTATGCAACAGGTCCAGATTTATTTTTCATGCTTTCCTTTCCCCCCACCGGATATATCACCCAAATGTTTTCTCAAAATTGTTACTTGTAAGCTTTATGAGTAGCAGACTACGGTTCTTAACTTCTTTAATCTTTAAAAATCTTTCTTTGAAACTCTTGTATTAGAAGTAACGTTTTGAAAATGTTTTATGTGAATTCGGTATTTCACGCGTTCTACGCAACGTCTTCTGTGCAACGGTGTATTAAGTGACCTTTGAAATGTAGGTAGGTTGTGACATTAGCATTTCCACAGTAATTGAAATGAGACTGACATATAGGCTCGTGGTTGCTCAAGTATGTTCTTGGTCAAACATTACAACTGGTTCAAAATGTTTAATAAGTAATCTGATCTGTTGGGTACGTGCATGACATGTTGAGAAGTTACTCTTTAATCGCAGTTCGTAGATTGAGTTAGTTGATATTATTTATGCTTTGCAGAATACATGTATCACAAGGCCG
>JZLH01S0324408.1:11808-28474 GCA_001188425.1 Eucidaris tribuloides | reverse complement strand
TTTCTTGGCAATCGTGCATTTGATCATTGATGGAAACCCTTTAATATCTCTGGAAGTAGTTGACACCTGCACTTTTTTTTCAAGAGTGGGGAACATAAGTCAAGGAAGGGGAACATTCAAAGATGACTTTCCTTGTCAACATCTGAGATGCATGGAAATAAGCTATGGATATCTATTTACCTACCCTTCATCATTATCAACCGAAGTTTGTTAGATTTCCTTGACAAGTAAGCAGTTTGTGCCATAATTTTCTTGAAAATGAACAAACCAACCACCTAACCACCTGACACCTTCCTAGCAAAAAGGTAGCTTGTCCTACTAAGGCAACTTAATTCTACTGTTCTGATTATTTGCTGTATCCATTGGAAAAAAACATGTTTCTGTTTGTGATAAAGACCTTGACCTGTTCAACTGTCATAAAAAAATATAGTTCCTTTTGTAACATATAATGAAATACTTCCTTCATAAACATTCTGTGCACTTCAATGAAGTTCAGTCAGCGGTGATTCCAGGATATTGTGACAGAGGAGGCTATTGGTACAAAAAGAAATTGGCTTCCTGCACAAACACTCCACAAAAGGGGGAGAAGCAGGACCAACTTGTCCACCACTCCTGAGGCTCCCCTCCTTGTATCTACCGCTGTGTGTGCAGCAGTTATCTTGGTTGTACATGTAGACCATACAACTTTTTTACATCCAGAGTACACTCACTCTGGCTTAGTTAGACAGAATATCAAGACACTTCTCAGTCAAAGACGTTGACTGAAGAGACTAGTTTCCTTATAGGATTGGTCAATCTTAACATCTGGCAGCCAGACTAGTGCAGCAGCAAATTTTCAACTTTGTCCATGGATGTCTTGCTATAGGGATCATTCCATTATTCAATGATATCACAAATCCACTCAGGACTTGGAAATCTTCTCACCTTAACACTAAAATTGCAGGTGCCCGCCCTGACCAGCTTCTCATCCTGCTGCCACTGATGCGGCTTGCTGGCCGGCGGCACATAGGACGTATCCTTGCTGCGGAAGCTCCTGCGTAGCCTCTTCATGCTCAGGGACCGTCTCAGCCGACTCTGGCGGCGAGGGGTTTGAGATGGGGACGTGATGCAGCTGAGGAGGTGCTCGGGGTGGCTGGGGGCTCGCCGTCGCTCTGGTGCTTGTTACGCTTGCTGCTGGAGCCGCCAAAGAAAAATTTCCTACGAAGAAAGAAGAAACATACATGTTTACATTTACTTTCAGATGTCTGATATTAGAGCACTTTACCAAACTTTTACTGAAAGCCAGGGTATAGTTTTGGTCAAGTTAAGACATTTGCTTTTTTACTGAACTTTCGTAAAGTATGTAATTCCACACATCAGAACTGAAAACTGTTTCGAATGACATACGTGTACTGTGATATTCAAAACAATGAGCAAGCAGATATCACTACATGAGTACATATTAATTAAATATTACATGACAAGTACTTTTACAAAATGTTGGGTCCCCAACCTTTGTATTATTTTCTGAATTTCTCAAAACTGAAGGAAAAATGCCACTCTCAGGGCATAAATAGATGATAAAGGTGTATCTAAAAACACAGGAGAAAAGTCAGAAAACTTCATCAAGTTACCACAACTACACTGTACAGTATGCACTGCCTTTAATTTTCTTAATTACAGTACATACTTTCTGGTTATGTGGAACATGATACAAACAATTTTATCAAAGGCGAGAATGGAGCCAGCAACTAACAGGGCATAGTTAAGAAAAAAAATGACATTGTGAGTATTGTGAGAATTATGGTACATGGTGATAAAGACAGCCAAAATAAGGGGTACACTGTGTGATACTCGCCATCAGCAAGGCCCTAAAAATTAATTAATTTGTGTTTATTTTACATCTTTGCAAGTTTTACCCCGGGATAAAAACTTGCAGAAACAACTATAGGGACGAGCTCATCGATTCAAAACAGGCATACATTACCACCGCGCGACTAACACACGTCGGTGGCATGCATTGCGTCTAGCATGGTCAGCTCCTTGACCTGTGCACATGCGATCTGATTGGTTGCAAGAACTCAAATTTTCTTAACTTATGCTCTGTTAGTTGGCTGGCTCCTTCTCCCTTTAATCAATGAGTTAAGTTATAAAACATCCACATGCCTCTGCATACAAATCCTACACACAGCATACACATATTCCTCCAGCTGACCACTTCTCTGTCTAAACTAACCATGCATATCTTTTATTTGAGGCAATCGGTCAGCTGAACTGTGTAATCTCAAAATCATATTATGCATACACCCAGTGAGCATTCTAATAAACCAGTAATTTCATTACCTTTAATTTCATTACCAATGCTCTGGGTTTAATATTGCATGGGAGGGTGATTAGATACTTGTAGTACATCTGTATAGTGATGTCATCCCATGTACTGTATTCATAATTGTCATGAATAGTGCAACCAGCAGTCAGGTTAGTGGTCTGACATATGGATGACCATCTTATAAAGGTCATCTCCCTCATTGCATCACCACACCTGGATGCCTTGCATGTACATAAAGGCCCAGTTGTTATTACATTGGATCGTATGATCCATCATGATCCAGCAGCCCAGTACAAGTACAGTAGACAGACATCCTGGCTTGTACAAAATAATGTAAAGAATTGAAATTTGAAATACCATCAAGAGATAATAGGAGAAAAAATCCATAATGAGTTTTCGATATGTGGACACTAACATTATGCTGGGTGTCCATCCCCTGTTATGAAAATATGTGTAATAACATTTATCTGTATCTCTGTGAATAATCAGAAATACATGTAACAGTACAGCATGTCATTTTGTGAAAGCCATAAATAATAATTCTGGACAGTCTAGTCTAGACTGGACTAATACCACTTGCTTCATAAAACCATGGATCCTGATAAAATGACAAATCAAGGATAAATTTCATCCTACCTGTACATATAAATTATGGAGTATAACATCACTCAAATACTGTACTGTTAATCAAAAAGTAAAGGAGGAAAGTAAAGGAAAAATAAACAAGTTATTTTACAATCATTTTGAACACAATGCAACCTTTCAAATTTTATGAACCCATTTACAATTGTACATGTATTTAATATTGTAACTTATGTTTTATTTCAATTATTTTCCAAACTCAAACATGCATTAGGCAGGGTAAGCTAAGTGTCACCTTGGCAGCCATTTATCTAAATGATGGCAACAAAGTCAACTCATACATCAAGTGCCAAATAACTTGGACTTCTAGTGAATGTGTATGTACAACAAAGCAAGGTTGAGAGGGGGAGGTCCCTAAATATGGTATTGATACAAGATGCCTGTAATAAGGGGAAAAAAATCTTATGAGAAGAGGAAAATATTTTGCCATTGAATGATATTTCGGAGTTAAAGAACAGCAGATATGGCATTGGTGAGATACAAGTTTCACTTCCGTCTTTGATTTTAGGCTTGAAGTTCAATTACAGGTTAACATGTTTCCCTGAAACAAACATGTGACAGCACCATTATCAATCATAACACACTTGACTTAATTCTGTACCTATTGGACCTCGTTTGACCAAGTCTGCCACAATCACTGAAGATTTCTGAAGCACTACTCCATGTATTCGGTATCACCAATTTACTAACTACCAAGTGTACATCATGCATGGAAGGGAGTATTTCATGTGATGGCATACATGTACATGTATCTTGTCATAGGGCCATTCTTTGAAAAGTGAAACAAATTGTCACACACGTGACAAAACTTATTTGACCTCTCTGACCCTAAATAAGTATGATAAACATAACATTAAATATTTTCACTTGATCACTATTGACATATATAAGATATATTTACATTTCAAAACAATGTACCTGCAAGGCCTTTGGAATTACATGAGATACAGAGGTCAAATAAGTTCTGTCACGTGTGTGACCATTTGTTTCACTTTTCAAAGAATGGCCCCATAGTACAGTACATGTATGCACATGTAATTAATGTTACTAATGTGTAGGACACATCCCCATTATATGTACACAGACACAGACAGACATACAGACACACAAACACACAAATGCACACACACACACACACACACACACACACACACACACACACACACACACACACACACACACACACACACACACACACACACACACACACACACGCTGTACATTTCTGAACTGATTTCAATTATGAAAGGGTAGCATTATTTACTTATATTATTCCTGGTTGAAACACAATAAATGATGGAGACCTTATAAATGTGATAGTCTCTTTCAAAGATTGCAATATGGCTTAAAACACAGTCACAGTTTGGCAGCAAGTGAAACAGAATTGTAAATTTTTAGGTAAATAAATTAAAACAATAAAGAAAGTCTCATCTTACTACACATGAACTAGGTTAATCCCAGCCAAGGTCACATTATTATCACATACACATAATTGTGTGTACAATTAGTATTTAAAGTACAGTATAGGCTACATGTAGGCCTACATGTAGACTGTTTGAATCAATTCTTAATTGTAACTTTACAAAATGATAGGTTCTAAGACTCATAACCATTTTCCCTTCATACATGCATTCATATTTATGTATTAGGTTTACCTTCAATGCCCTCATCAATATTCAATGACAAAAAAATAAATCTTCAAAAATATCAGTTGAAGATACAGCCCTCTTATCTTGGAATAGGCCAATCTCCCCTGCCAAGGACATTTATCTTGGCAGTTCAGATTGAGTAATTTGTACATGTATGTACTTCCACTGATGATTGTTTTTCAATTACTTATCTATTTATTTATATTTATTTAATTAATTAATTTATTAATTTATTCATTTATCAATTTATTTATTTATTTATTTATCATTTATTTATTTATATTTATTTATTTACTTATTTGTTTATTAATCAATTCAATCATTCATTCATTCATTCATTCATTCATCTATTTATTCATTCAATCAATCATTCATTTATTATTCATTCATTATTTATTTTATTCATTTACTTGTTAAGTTAGTTTAAGTTTGTGCAAAATTACCAGTTCCTCATATCAAACAGCTTTAGTACTGCTCAGACAAATCTCATATCCAAACATGAGTCAACAGAAATCAAACCCCTGAAATTTTAATGAGAATCACAGTGCTGTGATAACCATCACAATGCTGTGATATCAGACTAAATTTATAATGCCAGTCAATCTCCACTCTAAAGTCTCGCCCCCAAAAAATCTGACCTTACACCTACCTCCTCTTCAAATCCCCAAAGCCTACTACTGAGGCGATTGCACATAAATTGTAATTGAGATAGCGACACACATCAGTGCCAATAAGAGAGCATACGTTTTTCGCAAAATGCAAATTTCTGACTTCATACATAAATGGAACAGGCGAGCATTAATCATACCAGAATTCAGGCAAATCCAGGTGTTTTGTTGTTCAAAATCCAATAAAACTCTGTCCAATCTGCCATGTTGCATCAGGAATACATCCCAAATGAGATTAGACTTGTTAATTATTCACACTGTCTCCTCCACGGTGCTGCCCGTGGGGATGATGTGATAAAATCTTGCTGGTCATGAGCTTCTTACACAAACTACTGAAGGAAACATGTAGGCCTACATGTACTACTGAACTCACAAGTTAAAGTAATCTATTGATCAACTGCACGTAACTATATACTCAAGTTACAGTAATCTGTTCATATCCACACGGATGTCACTCAGTACACTTCTACATGTACATGTATACATGGTATAGACTCTCACTCTACAGACAGACACTAGTACACTGCTGCACTTGCGCTTGGCTTCAAATCCTTACATTTCAATCCAAACTGGCAAACTCACATAAAAATCAATAAAGAATGCAAAAGGAGATTCACTAAGAGGTTTACAAATGGCAGAAATCCTTCAGGCAGAATGAAATGTATAGTTGTGTAACCTTCATGTCTCCATCATCAGAGGTCAACCTTCAAAATCAATAACGTCTCAGTCTTGAGTTAGAAAGTAGTAAGAAGACTGCCTCCCTGATTCTACCATGCATGATCATTATCTACTATGTCCCTTGACATGTGTGTGTGCCGACTACAATCAGTCTTAAATGTAAATACAACTCCTGCACAGGGAAATGCATTAGGACTGAGAAAAATGCTTTGATATAACTTACGAAGGGTAAAAACAAAACAGCAGAAAGAGAAAAGGGGACTGATACAGACCTTCCATAAAGGCAATGTTTCACTTTATATGCAACTTTGACTTACAAGATAAATTCACGCAGGAAAATGAAAGTTATATGATGGAACAAAAGACAACTGTACAATTTTAAAAAAAATTAGTTTGATTACATTTGAACATTTGAGATAAACATTCATGATGTGCAATGGGCTAGATCGACCAATATAAGAATTCTGTCAGTGACACGAGTATCCCTAAGTAAGTCTAAATTTCTTTTAATTAAACATCTCAGCAAATGTCATTACCAAACATTAGTCTGATGGAAGGATGACAGGTTTATTTACATCATGTAGTAAACAAAATGCGTACATGTACACTTGTAAATCAGCAATGAGTTTGTAAATTGTTTGTGTTTGAAAAGTATTCTGAATTTCTGACTACATGTAGTTGATGTGAACTATGAAATGAAAGTCATTTGAACAATAGGCAAATTTTGGGTGATTTGCACAGAAAACTCATCATTTCAGACTCATATTTACGGCTATTTAAGTTGCATTCAAGTTTTCAAACCTGAATATTCAGTTTTCATTGATTACAGTAATACAGTGCAATTTTTATTAACGTTTATGAATGTGCCATAATCAACAAGTGAAGTTGTACATTCAATCTATTATTGAGATTACGGAGATTGAAAAAAAAAAACAAATCTGCAAATTGATCCCTCCCTGAAATTGTAATTTGCAGATCTACTTGCCGAGGTAAAATATGAAGATACATGTATACTTTACAGTAAATTGAACATCACTCAAAGCAGTTTGTAGTTGATGGGTCTTGATCTGTGTACCTGCTAAAAATCCATCAATGCACACTCAGTTTAGTCCTCCTGGGATGTACATGGATGCGACATGATTCCACTCCGACAATTAACTATAATGTTATTCAGAGATAGCAAGTGATGGATGTAAAGTTGTTGCTGGAGCGGCCGGCCGAGTGACGCTAGAACAGCTTCATCTCCCATGCTCTCATTTATCCACCTAACGCTGCAGTCATCCGCGCAGATTACAGTTTATCATATCTCGCTGTCGAACAAGTCCACAATCAATTACCGCACCTGAACACAATCTGGTTTGTCAACAAGTAATGTATTTTTACTTCCCTCCATAGCATACAACTCAAAGTCACCATGATTAACCCCCTACATGCCAAGTTAATTTGGACAGTTTGTAGGTATACAATATTTAGTTTGCTCTTTTTAATTTCTATGATGAAACAGTTTTGAATTGACATAAACATTGGTAAGTATTCCAGTTCCACACACACTACACGATCACTCACTGTTGCTGTCTTCCCGGCCCTTTAGAAGATCTCTACGTTAATTACAAAAATAACTATATCATGATTTTCCATGTTTACTTAAAGAAATAACATTATTTTCCAGTTTGATTGACTACATGACTACATGAATGCAAACAAAATGTTTTAAGAAACATTTTAGTTTGACCTTCAATCTTTTTCCCCCTCCAGAAATAAGTTATTGTCCAATCCACTTTCTAAATTTGAGCTCATCACAAAGAGTCTTCTTCACACATTTTTGATCCCCAAATACAATACCCGTAGGTACTATACATATACCTTCTAAATTTGTGAAATTACAGTTCGAACTCGATTAACCGGCTATGTTGGGACCAGCGGCCATCCGGATAAGTGATATGGCCGGATAAGAGAGATAATGTACAACACAGTATAGGGAGGAAGGTATACATGCCATAAGTTGTTGTATAAACAACCCAAAGACCATGCACAAATTGCAACAGACCTCCCACATGTGACACTTAATTACTGTCCCTGATAACCAGCATGTTTCTGTGTGCACTTCTGATAAAGGTGTATCAATTACACGTAATGACTGATAATCCCATTGTCCGGATAACAGAGATCTCTGTATAATCGATGGCTGTATAAATCGAGGCCGAACTGTACAATTATCAGAATCAAGGTGTAGTTACAAATGTGAAGCTCTGGGGTGTTTTTTTCCTGTGTGACATAAAATGTATGGTACTACACAAATCTGTAAATGCTATATATTTCGCAACATATATTTTCAAGATTTTGCTTCAAACAGAGGAATTCGCGAGAGTGTACTGTATTTTCGAGATTTTACTTCAAGCAGAGGAATTCACGAGAGTGTATTTTCGAGATTTTATTGCACTTGCATTCACTTTGTACAGGAATATCAGGACATGAAACTTTTCGCATTCATTAAGTCGCAAAATTTGTGAAAATAAAACCACCGTGAAATATTCAGATTCAGCGTATACAGTAGGCCTACCATCAACAATACATGATGAAGGACTGCAACACTGTGCAAAATCTATGATGTTTATGTCCTTCTGCCGGGCACAATACAGGTCTCCAGCTACATCAGTACAACATGCAGTGTACCCTGGATATATACCTAGGAGTCATTTCAATAATTTCAAAGGGCTGCTTATAGTAACAGAAACAACAGACTGAACACAATGTTATGTTTCATGCTTGCATGAAATGTATGCATT
Organism: Eucidaris tribuloides; assembly: GCA_001188425.1. NCBI lineage: Eukaryota > Metazoa > Echinodermata > Echinoidea > Cidaroida > Cidaridae > Eucidaris > Eucidaris tribuloides. Next base: position 19,743 of record JZLH01S0324408.1, on the reverse strand, counting down.
TTGAATTGTGTTTTAAGATCAAACTCCTTGATGCATTCTTACATGTTTGTCATGTGACAGATGATTGTATTTGCTGAAGAGAAGTATCATTTGAGAGTAATTGTTCAAACAATCAATACATGCTTGCCATGTAATACTCATGAACAGTAGCTGCATGTAGAATTCCTGGCTAGGTTTTCAAGGATACATCAAAAGAATTATCTTTTCATCTTCACTGATACATTGTGCTTATCAAGATTATACTACTCAAGTGAGAATATTAGCACTGAGACAGTTACTGCAATCTTTTTTCATACACCACGTACACAAATTCATATCATCTCAATTCTAATATCTAATTTAATTTGCATTTTTCCCTCTAAATTACCAGAGAGAGAGATTTCAGACTTTGTTCTTTATTTCTCTATGATTCTTCTACTGTACATGTATGACACTGAACTGTACATGACTTTTCACATTTTCTCATTTCATATCACTGTCATGGGTATGCCCAACACAGGCATAGCCAATGATTTTAACATGGTTTCAAGCAAATTGAATACAAAATGCATCTGTATGCATGGAATGAAATGAATATAATTCTTTGACACAAAATTGGACTTGTCTATCTATTGCAATTTGAAACAATGGTATTCCACACAAATAACAGGGCTCTCAATACTGTGCACAGCTTTGTATTCATAAAGTTAAACAAAATTGATGACTGAAATTAAAATATGAGCATGTACATCAGCCTCAGGATATGCCACAATACATATACACTGCAGAAATGTCTTTTTGTTTTCTTTTGGCAAGAAGCTAAATTGTAAATTCAATCACCAACTACATGTACATGTACAAACACCAGCACATGGTAGCATATTGTATACATACCGTTAGATTTGTTATACTGTAAAATTGTGAAATTTAGCAAACATCACTATAGCCTCCCCACCCAGTCAAGCATATTCCAATGAACCCATTTCTGTTAGGATTAACTGGCAGGATCTCATACACTACACAAACACTGCACCTTCAACTATGCTTGGTTGAAAAATAGGAGAAAATTAGGTGCAAAATTCTCCAAAAAGTAGGAGAAAAAGAGGATTCAATCCATAAAAGTAGGAGGAAAGTAGTATACAGTAAGTCGTGTTTGGAGTAGTAACCCCAAAGAAAATGGAAACATGTGGAATACACATATTACACACAGAAAAAAAAATCTAAGGTAAAAAAACCCTGAAATTCGCCGAAGCAAAATTTCCTTCAAAAACAGAAGATGATGGTACATGTTGATACAGTACTCTCAGTAATAACCTGTAAAGACTACGCAACTCCAAATAAAATAAATATCAAACCTATTGCAAAGGTTTTGTTTTGTTTTTACAAAAAGTAGGAAAATAAGGATTTTCAGGGGAAAATAGGAAAATTAGGATCTTTACAAAAAAGGAAGTAAGAGAAAGTAGCCAGTTGAAGGCCTGAAACACATGCGCTCACTCTACCCCCCCCCCCCAATCTTTCAGAGTGGATGCTATACTATACAAATACCAATTTATCTGTATTCTCATGTTTCATCTGGCCTAGTAAAAATTTGTGGTGGTATAAATTAGAACCAGCAAATATATAGTATCATAATAATTAAAAACACCACAAGACAGGTATCAAATAGCAAATGAAGGAAAATACCCTTACTGTACTTGACAATGTGATAAGACAGAACAATACTGTATCAATTGTGTATTATACAATTTAACTCAACAGAACAATACCAAAGAAAGTTATGACTTTGACCCAAGCTGGGCTATATATAACATGTTCAACAGCAATGAAAACTGATGACCATATTGGCTGAAACTAGAAAACAACAAATGTTTTATCCAATGACAGTCAAAACTTGGCTTACAAGAGCAACCAATTGTAGAAAGTAATCATATAGGCCTATTCATACTTTTACAGCCATTCTGAATAATCTACTGACAAAGTAAATTTCTGATGAAACAAATTCAAATTTCACACAAAATACAGGGGGGGGTGGAATATTCAAAGTGAAGGTGAATTTTATATAGTTGTTGAGTATTCCGTTAGGATATGAATAGTATGATTTGACTTAATAAGATGACCGTTAGGAATTTATTTAATGTGTACCTCAGATAAAAAGGTTGCATCAACATAAAGTACTACACTGTACTCGCAACCCCCCCCCCCCCCCGCCCCACTGACAAAAGGGCATAACTGACATTTTGGTGTTTTGGAGATATTGAGCAAAATGTATTTTGGTCAACACGTAAAGCCCTATTCAGTGTCCTTTTAACAAGTGGATTATGAAACAAAGGGACATTTTTGTTCTGCATGTTTAACATGATGTACTGAGTCCCCTGCACTACATAACTCAATTTTGAAAAAAAAAGTCACATTATGCCCTTTATCAAGGAGGGGGGAGGGGGGGCAGTGTAGTATCCACATAATCAAAATATGTCAAATTATGAACTATGCAGAGTACATGTAAGTGAGAAATCTTAAAACAATGTCGTTTGTAGTTTGGACAAGCTGACACAGAGTAGGAAACACAATTTTACTTTGGAGGGCTACTTAAAGTGTGATTAAATGATATCAATATTTTATATTTAGTTTACAAAATATTGTATTGAACATGATAAATGTTCTTCACTAGGCCGGTGAAGTAAATTAGAGATGTGAAAAAAATTGCGGATTTGGGGACTGTTTTAATTTTTGTGGACAAAATCGACACTTGATCTCAACTTGAAATAAATGTAAATTACTAACACAGCAGAATTCTCATTGCTTTAATAATAATAATAATAATGGGTTCTTATAGTGCACTTGCGACTCTTGTGAATAGTACATATATGGTAATGTTCTGGTTGTAAAATAACATAGGGCATTACAATGCCACTGAAATTTGGAGCCTTACACCAACATGTGCCTTTAAATTAGGTCCTTAATTGACCCACTAAGTAAAATACAGCATGGTGTCATTACTACCAGTACAATGTACATGTGGCATTATCACTTTCCCCAATGTATTTACCTACAGCGTGACTACCTCACCACGTCAGTGCAAATGTCACACATCATTTGAAGTGAATCTGCAGGCAAAGCTGCAAACTTCAAATCATCTGACATACGTACAAGCACAAAGTAGTCTTCACAGGCTCACGACATTGTATTTGTGATACATTTTCATCTTCAGTGTAACCAACCACTAAACAAATGGTACTTTAATTTTTGATACTAATTATTAATAACATTGTGACAAACAGTTACTGTTACTGCAATACATGGCAAACAAACTGTTGGAAGTGGGGCCTCAATAGGCACAATATTTATGACTGAGTTTAGAATGCTTCAATGCTTTAGTAATCAGTTTTCATAATTTATCAGCTGGGCATGCACTTAGAGTATAAAGACTTTATCAATATTTTAGTGATACGTAACACATATCAAATGTTTGAATATCAGACTACTCCCAACTTGATTTGGGGGCTTTTCTTCAATAAGTTAAATTTTCTACCTTGGAGTAACTTGTTAATTATGGCAGGGCTCGACAAACATGGGTGCCCGAGTGCCCAGGGCACCTGAATATCATGGACGGGCACTCAGAAAAAAAAACACAGCCTGCCCAATTGGGCAGTGACTTTTTTGACACTGATCGATTGACAAAAACAAGTTGCGTCTAGTTTGGGCATTTGGATTTTACTGTCGGGCACTTGAATCTAAAATTCAAGTGCCGACTGGACAGTCAAAAAAATAAGCTTTTGTCAAGGCCTGATTATGGGCACTGTTGCAAGTCCTGGCTACATGCCTAGGCAAGGTGATGATGATGATGATGATGATGATGATGATGATGTGGATGAGGATCAGATGGTGACAACAATGATTAAGATCATAATGAAGATCATATGGAATGACAATAAGGATGAGGAAGTGGAAGAGGAGGAGGAGGAGGGGAGGTAGGGGAGGTGAAGAAAGAGGAGGAAGAGGGGAGGAGGAGAGGAGGTAGAGGAGGAGAGGAGGTACATGTAAGGAGGGGAGGAGGCAGGTCTGGGAGGAAAAGGAGGAGGAGGAAGAAGAAGGGCAGGAAAATGAGGGGGAGGAGGAGGAGAAAGATGTTGATGATCAATGTTTGTGATATATCATGAGTAGGAGGATGCGTATTGTTTATTAAGTAATAATGATGATTTTCATGAAATGATGCTACATGTATCAATGTCAGTCAGAGCCCTTTTTGCTCACTGCATCATTTTGGAAAATGGAGATCTGTACCTGTAGGTATCATTACGCTTGCTAACACTACCACATGAGACTACTTACATGTATGAGACTACAAGGTCATATTGTTTATCACCACATGTACCTGCTACATTATAAAAGGAAATGGGGATATGATATCAATGACCTTGGTGATGTTATCAAGTGAGCAATCCAATCACTGATGAAGATTTCATTAGCATCTTAAACCCTTTGCCTGCCATGTTTGACAAAAAAGGTGTGCCTGCTTACTTACTAGCTTTGACTTTTGGCAGAGAAATACATATTTTATGTATGGAGCTGAAAATATTATATTGTCAGTAACACGTTCAGTGCATACAGTACCAAACAAAGAATTTAAACAGTAGGCCTACTTCTGAATTCATTCCTACAGCAAACTACATGTACCAGCAATTATTGTTTAATCAGAAAAATATGTAATTATTATTATACCAGTAATATTTCAATTTAATGTTGTGGGGATATACGTGTATGTGGCTGCTAACCAAACACAACAATAAGGCACATTTACAAACCATTTTCTACACACCCCGTACAGTACATTTCACTAATACACAAGTAGTAATGGATACCGGTAAATACACTGACCACAAATTGCACTTTCTCCACATTCATTCCATGAAATCATTTCCACCTGCTAATTTGGCAGTCAACCAGTACCGATGACATTGGCCGGTGACCTCCTCTGCCCACAAGAGACAAACGTCTGTGCTCATTATCACATTACAAGTGTGTACAGCTACTGTTAGTAGAAGCAAGTACAGGTACAGTACAGTCGACACGTACAGGACACAAAACAGAAACAGAAATAAATTGTCACCTCATTGCAAAAAAAAAAAAACACCTTTCTTCCTGATTTCCCCCAGTGGTTTCATTATTTAAAAAGTCCTACACAATTCTCCACTATCAGTTCTGCCATTTTACACAATCTTTCTGACTACACAGGGGCATCCAATTAAAAAAAAGAAAATGAAAGTAACTTTGTGGTTTTAAAGTGATAGGCTAACATTGTGGAGCTTCAATTTAAAAAATTGTCAAATTTTGATATCTGAACTACATAGTAGTGTTCATATGGACAAATAAACACCCTAGAAAAAAAAGTTTGGAAAGTTACACTGCCAATGGCAAGTTATGCATAACTTGGGGCGAGTTTGAATAGTGTAGGTGTACACACAGTAAGTCTATGGGAGAAAAGGGGCAGGTGAATCCGATCAACTTACGATTTTCACTTTTATAAAGCACTAAATAATCATTTTGAAATACAATTTTTTCAGGGCGTCATTTTTAGACCTTATCAAAGACCTTATCATGTAGCTCAGATTTTTTTTTAACTGTGGTAAATGTAAGCCAATACCTTTAATCCAGTGGTGACAGATCCAACATACTTCAGTATGAAATTCATTTTGAATATTTGGGATATGAAATAAACTGATCAAGGATGTTGAATGTTGACATTACAAAGTTAACCACAATGAACATATTTGTTACTTTTTTATCACATATGAAATGACAATAAGGAAGAATCTACAATCCTACATGAGGAAATGCCACTCATAAATGTCATAAGGACATATTTGTTAAAACTGACCAGCTTCGAAATTTCATCCAGATCAGTTCAGTGAGTACGGTACTGGTACAACAATGGGGTGGGAGGGGTTGGTGGTATTAGAATAGATTTTTTTTTTCGATGGTGTGTGAGGCCCAGACCTTGAACACCCATCTTTATGAACAAATTTTAAGAAAAGGGGTACCCATGTTTTAATGGATTTTTCACAAATAGTAGGCCTATTTTTTTAGGGAATTTTTTTGTGGAAAACAGGACCCACGTTAAGAGATTTCTTGTGAAGTACTCAGTATTTGATTTTTTACTTCAACATGAAACTATATTATCTTCCCTATCACGTACACATTGGTGTGGATTTGAACTCGATAGGTGTGCCCTGTCACAATTATCACAGTGAGTGAATTCATGATTCATGGATGTTTTCAAGATGACTCGGATGACAGCTATCTCAATTCTCATCTACATGTAGTCATGTACTCATCATATCATCCTCATTCTTGCTGGGCGAAAACGCAGGGTCCAGTCTATAATGTGGTTTATGATCGGCAGCTCTGACTTTTGGCACAGAATCAAGATGAACCCTTGGCCATGCTGTAATTTACATCATGTCACAAACAAAACAATTCTCATTCACAGGCAAGCAGTCCGTACTTCATTCCCCATGCATGCCCACATGCAAGAGTGCTTACCTGACCTAATGAACGTAACAACAGTAGTGGCGGCACCAGTATAATCGCATATGTGGTGAGAGGGGAAAAAACCAGAACGGGTAAGGCTTTTCCCAAATTAAATCCTCTGTAAAGATCCACCGATTCAATACATCTCCAGGATATAAAGGAAGAGTTTGTGGGCTAAGAGGCTTATGAGAATGTCATCCAGTCCTTGAGTTTTCTTGGCCCTGTGTTGGTAGAATAGATGACTTTGAATAGACGATTTTAGAGAGGCTGTACAAGCTCCATCCAAGCATGCACTCACTGACAACAGTGTGGTGTGCGGCGACGTGAAATGGAGTAATACTCTCTCCTTCAGGAAATGGGCAAATAGCAAATGAGACTGTGTGCGTGTGTGTGAGTGTGTGTGCGAGTGGGTATACAGTATGTGTGCTAAATACGAGATGCCCAGCACATACTGCCTACCAGATGTAGCTGAGGATGCACAGCCTACTACACTGGTTGGTTGTATCCAGCGGTAACTGAGTTACCAGTGCATGCCACGGACTTCAGGGGGATCCACAGACAAACGTGTGTGCATGCATGCATTCTGGGATATGCATTAATTCAATGAGGGAACCCATTGTGTGACGTCTTCACATTCATAATATACACACACACACACACACACACAGAGTTGGGGGATCACCTCGGAAAAAGGACAATATATACTCATCAGTCAATAAATGATGAATGTGTGTAAATTTGTATGTCAGTACTATTGTGTGTCCGTGCAGAGTGAAGAAGACTCAATAGTTGTATGCAACACTAGAAATATCAAGCTCCTTGAATATAATACAAAATAGTGGTACAATGCCAGTGCAGATATCATCCAATATCATGTCCTTGGATGACTTTGATGTGAATAGAAATGAAAATGAGAAGTTGGCTGAATACCTTGACACAGGCCGGCACTCATAACTTCCACATCGCTACCATCAGTCTCAGATTAAAATAGACAGATACGCACACTGGAACAATTACATGCATACAATTAGTGCTGTATTATTTCAATTATTTTCAAAACTGGTTAACCTATCATGAAAATCAGGTGGTTTTCTGTTACCCTGTAAACACTCTTTGAAAGTTTTTTTTTCCAAACAAAATATTGTTATTCCCTAGAATAATACATGAACATGTACAATTGTGCCAACAAGTTAGTGTTCATTGATAAAACTTTATTTTTGATTCACAACTGTTGCTTACAAGTACTGGTCAAATATTTGGATAACAATAGAAAAACTTGAACTCTGTCATCATACCAAACCAACATATCCTTGCAGTTCGCAATACCTACTGTAATGTATGTAGAATATAGTGAACATATTTCTGCAACAAACTGACATAAAGTGGTAGCTAAAGGCTAAGAATTCACTCTTTCGGGGGGGGGGGGCG
>JZLH01S0324387.1:0-14860 GCA_001188425.1 Eucidaris tribuloides | reverse complement strand
GTTGTTTTTATGTTTCTCTTTTAGTTGCTTTGTTTCTACAAATGCTCAAAACATTATTGTCATTAGATACTACCTGCTATGCAGTGAGGTAGTAGGTGATAAATATTTTCTCTGGAATTCAACATTTTAAACACTGCATTGGACAAATAAAACGAATTTGACACAAACCCATGTACAAATCCCCTCACACTGGAATTTGCATGCATCCCAGTTCATTAAAATAATTGAAAACATAAGCAAACATATTCAAAGCTGAGTGAAGAAATAAAACATACTCAAAACATGGAAATTGTTGCTGCCACTGATTCTGTTTTGTGATGAACAATGTTTTTGACTCTGCAATACAAGGAAGCGAACTCAACACCAAACACAAAGATACAAATGCTCAAAGTAAAACACTTCAAACAAATGTGTAACACTGCCAGCACTTTGTGTTTAGAAAGCGCTGTCGTGTCATCCACGCCATTCTTCAAAATCTTGCTACTCTTTTAATTTGGCACGTATGTATGATTCTGGTCTCCTTTCTGACATTTATTTATCATGTATCTCCACATATAAATAAACCACAAAAATTCCAACCTTTATCACCCATTACAGCAACATGATTATTTTAAGTCACATGGTTAATACTTTGGTTGCCGGGCTAAAAATCCAGGGGCCCATTGTATAAAACTTTAACCGGACAAAATAACCGGAGTTTTCATATTTAGAAGGAGAAATTTCTCCGATTAAAGTTTTATGCATTGGGCCCCAGGTGTGTTAACAAAAGATTGAATTGTTTCTTACTTATGTATTTAACCTTTCAGAAATGTATGGTTCCTGTGAATATCCGAATGTTATCGAAACACAGATTTGCCAACTTTTATCAATGCTTTCAATAATTCCACAACTCATAATCAGTAATTTTGCCATATTCTGAATCAAAGTCAGTAATTCTGACGTAAATGCAGTAGAATTACACGAAACTGATTTGCTGCAATCGGTATATTTCATGCATTCCTCAGTATTCTTCACCACTTTCAGTAGAACGTACTGAAAGTCAGTACCACTTGGCAGCTCTGCATTCAGTTCATTGTTCAAATTTTTTTTTATCATTTATAAGAATTTCAGTGATGTTTATCATTCAAATTAAGCGGTATGAAACTGATTGTCTTCTCGGTGAACCACTGTGCCGTCAGTATCCCATTGAAGTTACACATGGGTGAGCCGGTACGCTGTCAGCACACAAAGTGTTAAGCTTTTGTCACTGTTCAACAATGATGTCTAGTATTGATTTCCAGGTGGTTTGTAGAAATTTACTGGGTGCAAGGTTGGCCAAGTCAAATGTATCCAACACAATAATACTGGGGTGGAGTTTGCTTGTTCTTGAATGACAGAGGACCAAAATATGACATCACTCTGGTTCAGAAATATATATGGGTATAAAAAATGTGACAAGGACTGTAGAGTAACATTTTTTGTTTAGACCACTCAAATAAAAAAAAACCCTCCAAAATTACACTTGTTCTACAACATAAGCCTCACAAAAATGTACTTGTCCAAATTTCCCATATCACGTTCGTCACGGGACAGACATTTTGTCACAAATTCTTCCGTCCTAGTTATGAACATGTATAGGAAATTAGCACAGGCCAACATTTGCTGGAGTTATCTCCTTGAGAGGAGGTTCAATAATTATTGATATTCTTATGGTAATAGGCAGTCTTTATTTCCACTTTTACATTCATTTCCAAAAATTCCCCATTACCATGGAATTGCCAATTTATCTTTGAGGACTAGATAGCTCTTCTATAGCGAAACATTTGAGAGCAACTATTTATGAAGTTATTGCTGTAATAATTGCTTTTTTTACGCTCCGTTGAGAAGAATACCTTCACCTGTCACATTCTCGAATATGCATCTCGTGCATGCATAATTTTATTTATCACACAGCATTCACAATTCACATTGAGCTATCCAGTTTTTCAAATGTCTGCTTACATGTATACGTATCATACAAATAAGATGTCCAACATTTTGCTCCGGCGACAATCGCTCCAACAATTATTTCATGCACTAACCCGGACCTCAACCCTAACCCTAACCCTTACCCAAACATTAACCCTAACTCTATTCTGAACTGGAAACCTAATGGCAACCCTAACCCTTACTCTTTGTCTTCTGAGATATTGTCACTGGAGCAACTGTTGCCGGAACAAATGTCAGATCACCTACGAATGATCTTTCTTCTGCACATGTGTCATTTGAAACTCTGAACTGGCTTCTTAGGAAAGACCTATTTGCCCTGAGTCAGGTTCCTCCACTGTAAAACATATGTCTGAACCGGTTTGACATCATCAATTTGATACTCTATCACAGGGGTTCTTAATTAGCGGCACGCGCGCCACTTTTGGCACATTGGGCCTTCCGAAGTGGCACGTGGAAGCTGCTATGAAAAAAAATAAATTGTAGAGTTTGTTTGAATTTGTATTTCTGTAGTTTCCAGGCCACTTAAAAGGCCTCATATTTAAAAGCTTCAGGTCTCCGCCCCCTCGACCCCCGTAAGGGGCCCTTAAGCGGGCTCCTGGACCCCACGCCATGTCGCTTCACATGCTGAATAGTGGCACAGTAAAAATTCTTGATAACTAATATGGCACCTCAGTAATATTAATTACTGAGAATCCCTACTTTATCACCATGTCACCTCATCCAAACTGCTCCAAAAGCAGGCAAATATGTATGTAGACATCCATCAGAGTTCCCAGCATTTCATGGAAACAACATTACCAACATTTCCCTGATGGAAGTTAAAAATCCCAGAAACATCGTTTTGACCTATTTCTTGTTTCGCCCATTTCTTTTTCGTGTTGTATCCAAGGTATGGACCACAAGGCAAGAAAGTCGGACCACTGGACAAAACAAAATTCCCTCATTTTCACTGATATGAGGGATTTTTCTCAAATTCCCTGACTTTTTCCCAGATTTCCACGTTGGCTGGGAACCCTGTATATCTCACTTCAATTATCACATCACAACTGTTGAAGTGCATGCTCATGTTGTTGTTTTTTTTTACAATGGCATCACCTATGCACCATAACAGAATTAGTTGAGGGTCACGATTATCTTGTAGTATCACCTGGGCACCATCTCCAATTGCTCTTCATACTCCGTGTACAATCGCTGGAGCTTGAGGTTGGTACCAATGATGGGTAAGATATCCCTGAGCAGACTTCGTTTGGAAATACCCTGCCGATGAATACGTAAATAAACCACATGTTATAGTGCTGAGCTGTGCACTTAACTATTTTTGCACGGGCAATCCCAGGTTAAAGACACTATATAACATTGTGGAAGACCAATTTGAAAAATTGTCAAACTATGCTATGTGACATATCTGACAACGTTTGAATAGACAAATAAAGACCCAAGAACACAAAAGTTCAGACAGTTATGCTGTCACTAGTAAAATACACTCAGCAAAAAAAGAAAGTAAACACTTTTTCAAGTTCACATATGTAATACATAACTTCAATAAAAATCAATGAATCATATATCAAATTAAAGGCAATCTAATTCTCTTTCAGCCTGTGAGGGTAATTTGAAGGTAAATTTTATGCATGGGTGATCACATGCATTTTTATCCCCCAAGGTGCAAAAGTAAAAATTACAAAAATGGACCATAATCCACTGATATTTAACTGGCACAACACAGTCAATGGAAACAAAAGACTTAGACAATGGCTTTATCTTTGAATAAAAGACAGAATTTGTTAAAACTGCAAGAGTGAGTCATTTTGTCTTTTTACCTAAAGAGAGAGAAAGAGAGAGAGAGAGAAAGAAGCTTCTCCTAAGTCTAATAAGTTATCAATTGGATTTAGAGTATAGACACAAGGGTGGTTACATGTCAGACATTCAAACATTTTCTAAAGTTGAAGGCTGTAGAGAAGCTTCTTTCTCTCTCTCTCTTTCTCTCTCTTTGTTGGTAAAAGGACAAAACGACTCAGTCTTGCAGTTATAACAAATTCTGTCTTTTATTCAAAGATAAAGCCATTGTCTAAGTCTGATCTTTTGTTTCCATTGACTGTGTTGTGCCATTTAAATATCAGTGGATTATGGTCCATTTTTGCAATTTTTACTTTTGCACCTTGTGGGATAAAAATGCATGTGATCACTCATGCATAAAAATTTATCTTCAAATTACCCTCACAGGCTGAAAGAGAATTAAATTGCCTTTAATTTGATATATAATTCATTGATTTTTATTAAAGTTATATATTACAAATATGAACTTGAAAAAGTGTTTACTTCTTTTTTTGGTGAGTGTATATACAGCTAAAAACTGGCACATGAATTATTCTCGGCCTATAGAAAAATCTGCAACACAGCAGTCTACGGGGAATAACTGGCATGGTCTCTCAATGATTTTTACTCTTCTAAAGCACTTAATGATCATTTTGAACTGTAATTTTTTCACGGCTTCATTTGTAGACCTTATCAAAGATACTACTAGCATGGGAAATCATGTAGCTCACTTTTCTTTAAATGGGAAACATTGTTATACAGTGCCTTTAAATGACTGGAGATAAGGCATTCTTTTTGCTGTTGCTATTGTTTATCAAGCGATAATTTTTCTAAGGAAGAGTAGGCACTAATTTTTGAAATGTGTTTTTGGTATAAAATATAAGATGGGAAAGTACCTGTTACTACCTGTTGATATATTTGCATGTTGTGCGTGCAAAATTCAGCTTGTATTCCCTGTCTCAGCACGTAATACGCTACAATACCCAAGCGCATTTTGGAGTCATCAACAGCACTTGTGCTACTCCAAGTAGGGTTCCGTTTGCTGTGTTATTTTTATTTCACATTATTCTACTAAAAGTCTTAATATTATAAATACACTCTATTTACTATAACAAGTGGTGCATGTCATGTCGTGCACTATCCTAGACTATATGAACTTCAAATGCATAATTATCCCTCGTGCAGCTCTATTTCAACTTTGGCTTCGTTGAAATAAAACTCGCTCTGGATAATTATGCATTTGTTTCTGCATATATTCCAGTATAATTACACATATAGCTTCATTCACTCACATATATATAGTTCTCTAAGTTTGACCTTGTGAACAGTAGTTTCATACCCAATACTGTTAAGTGAATTTCTTTCATTTGTTGTAAAAAATAGGTAAGAAATTACATCATCTTACATGCACTTCTCTGGCTTCCTTCATGCAACACGATGCATTGCATCAAATTTTGTTGATACCTTGTCCTTGGTAAAACTTCAACATTAGAAATATGCAGTCCAGCGATCTATCACCTTGGATTTACCAGTATGTGGTTTACCAACAACAACATATATCATTAAATTTATCACTACCTTGTCACCTGTAAAACTTTGCTCATACTTGTCAACCCTGAAAGCCAAGAAATATGAACAAATTATTAAAAAATTAAAAAATAGGAACATTCCTGAATTTCCTATACATTACTACAGACAAATTTGAACAAAAATAGGGAAAAAGGGGTTAAAATTGCTCTTTGCTTTTCCCAAAAATAGGAATATTCCTATTTAATAAGAACAGTATGCTTGCTGTTAACCTTATTCTGCACAGATAAGACTTATGAAATCCAGCAACCTATGACCTATGACCTTTGACCTTTGACTCATGACTCACCAGTATGTGGGGTTGCCAGTGTGATTCTTCCTGGTCACCTCGGTAGAAGGGTCCCAGCAGGTCATTGCAAATCTCTCTCAGTCGGCTTTCACATTCTGCAACGAGATGAGACCACATGAGAGAAAATGAGATATGTATCATGAATGTTGACCAAGAGGAAGCAATAGGAAGTTACATACAGTGACAACTGCCAAGCAGCACATATTCTTAATTCTTTGCCCCGTGTATTATGAATACCTAGGCTGCTGGATTATTTTCAGATCCCCCAATAAACAATGTATTGTAAACAGGTGCACTCATGCATGAGTGACCCTCTACTCGACAGAAATTGTATTGTTAGTAGTGGTGGAAAGGTGTAAATTGATGAAGAAACAGGATATACATTGTTCTCGTACAATTGAATAAGTAATATTCCTTGTTCATGCGAGCTAGCGGTGGTCGAACACAGTCAGGAAAGTGCTTGAACACCCTAGTATACAAAAGTTTGGAAATTTATGCTGCCACTGGCAAGATATGAATGAATAACAATAAGTACTGGGGCCGAATACAAAATACAATAGATCTACACACAATAAGTCTGTGGGAGGAAATGGGCAGGTAAATCCGGTCAATTTACGATTTTCACATTTTTAAAGCACTAAATCATCATTTTGAAAGACACTTTTGTCAGGGCTTCATTTTTAGACCTTATCAAAGACATTATGAACATGGAGGATTATGTAGCTCACATTTCTTTAAACCGTTATCATTGTTAGCCTGTAGCTTTAAAATGTTGTATTTCCACAAATGTTCTTTATTCACTGAGTCCACATTAATGCTTGAGCAGAGTACTCTATTAACTAACCTTCTTGTACTAGGTATCTTGCATAGGTGAACATCCAGAAGCGGTATTCCTTGGCCGATTTCAGGGCGAGGGCAGCGGTGACCTGGTTCTCCAGATGACCCAGTGTAGCAGCCTTCTGAAGGTTCTGGTTACCCTGGAACATGGTCCGAGCTTGACCACCAGCCCTGGTCAAAAACAAGGTTGGAGATTTGATACATACATTGATTAATTAATGATTGACTGATAGATTGATTGATTGATTGATTGATTGATTGATTGATTGATTGATAGTTTCATTCAAGCACAGTTGCAGAGTTGTTGTGTCAGTGGTTAAAACTATTTTCTGAATAGGTTCTACACATAGTCTGGGAGCTAGCTACTTCTCAATTTACCCTATCGAGCCCAAAAGATTTGACCCTCAAAATTACTTAGACTATCTATGTGAATGAAAAAGATATGTCAGCTGGACCCATTGGTCGGGTTTAGTCCCCGCAGGACCGAATCTAAGGGGGTTCATTTACTAGTCCCACACATAGATAGTGGGTATGTTTGGCGTCTTCGTGACCTGTAATACTGCATGCGTGGCGACGCGGTGCGCATTTTGTCTGTATGCGCGTGCGTAATCAATGATGTTAATACATAAACATTGCGCAATGAAATGAAATACGCATGCGCATACAGACAAAATGCGCACCGCGTCGCACGCATGCAGTATACAGGTCACGAAGACGCCAACACATACCCACTAATCTATGTGTGGGACTAAGTAAATGAACCCCTTAAATTCGTTCCTGGGACTGAACCCGACAATGGGGTCCCCCCCCCCCCCCCCGCAGGCTGACATCATCTTTTTTCATTCACATAGATAGTCTAAGTAATTTTGAGGGGTCAAATCTTTTGGGCTCGATGGGGTAAATTGAGAAGTAGCAGCCTCTCGCCCTAACATTAATCAATTAACAAAAAATAAACAACATGACATATGACTTACATAACACTAATATAACTAAATACTATACATACATCTCAAATGAAGACATTACACATTTTACAAGTCCACAACACTGGGGTGGGCTGTGAGATGGGTCCAAAAGACCTTGGTATGTTAGGTTCAAGAGATATGAAATCTATATGGAACTGTTCATGTTACAGCTGATTTTTCTAATCAGAGGCTTTTTAAGGTAATTTTCTTGCTACATATGAGCTGTATCATCTTCTTTCAAGATAGTTTGGTATATTCACATCATAATTGTTTCAATTAAATTTGTTACAATTGATCTTTAATAACTCAAAAACTATACATCAGATATTACTGGAATTGAGAATGAGTTATAGATGATGAGTGAAGAGTTTTGTTGACTGCGGATGTCTCACATTAAAAACTCTGGTATGCCAGCTTGTCACCTAGGTCCAGGGTAGACGAATACTCTATTAATAATCATTTGGTATTACTCTGGCCGCTTCTAGTCTCAATCAATGGCATAGGTTAAAATGCAAGCGTATGTTTCCATGTTTAGTCATACACTAAATTTTGCCATTCAAGCTAAAAGACATTTTGTATTACACATCACTGAACTTTCGCTACAAGCGGATTGTGTCTCATTTTAACATTAAAAACATCTTCAGGGCATTAGTTTACACTAATTAATGTGATTAGTAATTGTTATTTTTTTACAAAAGGGATAAATAAAGACTAGAAGTGGCCAGAGTAATACCTAATGAATATTAATAAAGTATTCATCTAGCCTGGACCTAGATGAGAATACCAGAGTTTCCAACATGAGATATCCACATCCATCGGGTATTGCTATTGTGTGGGGACTAAACACACATTCCCACATACACCATTTTATTTCTGTAGTTTTGATTTTGTACAAGGGGTTGGAAATTCAGTAAAATCTGAATTACATAAAACTGATTAATGATATCTTATTCAAACCACCTACAACAACTCTTCTGCTATAACTCTAAACTCAATTCCAGTATTATCTGATGTATAGTTTTTGAGTTTTTACAGATACAGAAACCTCAGTTTCTGTATATCAGCTTAGAGTGATAAGGAGCCTAATGGCTTCACATCTCATGATTGAGAATCTTCTACATGAGTTAACACAAATTGTGGTAAAAATGTCTAACTTGCCATGCACTATTACCCTGTTGTGTACCCTGTATGTGAGCCAGCGGTCCTCCTGTGCGAGATCCGGTTTGTGCCGGTTGACACGGTTGATGATCTGAGGTTTGGCGGAGGATGTCTTCCTTCTGATCTACGACCAACCTGAACAGGGGGAAGGAAAACAATGCAACATTGACATGAAATGTGATATATTAGCAATAAACTTATAAAATGACCAAATACATGTCATGATGTTCAATCCCCCAAAAAGAGGAAAGTTACACAATGTGCAATATATGTCTCGCCTGCATCTCGTGATTTTAGACAGAATGCATTTCAAGCTATGCCATTTCAGGCTTTCAAGCTAGCCCTATCAGATTATACAAACAGAACCAACCCTTGGTTAAGTTTTTAATGTTGACTCCACAATATAGTCTAAGCATGTTGACCTGAATGAACTTTGACCTTGATTTTGTGACCTGAAAGTCTACTTGAATGATGAGTGATACTTCTTAACCCTATGTCCAAGTTCCATGGAATAAGGACTTTCAAAATTATGCCAAAATTAAAAAACTTGACCTTGGTTAAGTTTTTATTGTTAGCGCCGCAGATAATAGTATTCAACCTGGAATTCTAGTGTTTCAAATTTTCTTGTAAATGGTTACTGACATGGATGAAATGATTGCTGTACTCACCAGCAACACATGGGGGAGCTATACATGTAGGACTTGCCATTGGACAGACCGATGACTGGTACTCCCTGCTCCGTTAAAAGTGACTTGGTGATGGAGATACTGGTTTCTAAAAGACAAAATACAGATATTCATTTATGTAATTCATGTAATATGCTGTCTTGATAATAAGTTTCATAATTTACACCCTCTGATATGCACGCATGCAATATCTACATGTGTTGCCCTTGATTTGGCTTGAACTTGTGTTATAGTTTTGGACTTTCAAAATCGTTCAAATTCTCTTGCCGTTTTGAATCTCACCAAAGAGGAAGGAAGGAAAGTTGCCACACAATTGAAAGTGTATGGAAAAGGTTTTTTCGTGGCGTACTGGTCAAATGACAGGGTCAGGCTCTTCAGAGTGAGTATTCCTAGTAAAATAATTAGACCTTCGGTGTTTTCTTTCGGAAGGAAAGTGGCAGCAAAGCATGGATTTCAGGTGTACAACACTACATTTGCCTTACGAAGGTTCCGATGAGGATAAATTGTACACCCTCGCAACCAAATTAGGAGGGTTTTTGAAGAGCAAAAACAGGAATGCTGATAGCCAATTGTGGGAAAAAGAAAAGTCAACATTTTTGAGGACTTCGAAACAGATGCTGGGCTTGGCGAAGAAAGTGAAAAGCATGATGATAAGGGGGTCAACAGCGAGAAAAGGGTGGAGAAAGGTAAAGTTATGCAAACAGCTAGACAAAGTGAACCACAACTATGTGAAGAGGCAATTCCTAAGCAAATGGTGGTGAAATCTAGGCAAAGTGAACCACAATCACATGAAGAGGCTCATCCAAAGAAAAAGGTGGAGAAATCTGAAACAAAAGAAAAGAAAATATCAGATGCCAAAGTGCAAGTGAAGGCCAGGAAGATGCTCTTCAAAGCAAATATGGCGACATCACACAATGATGCTAAATCGCAAGTAAATGCAAAGCAGGGACACTTCAAGACAAAGCTGGAAATATTACATGACAGTGAACAAGGAAAAACAGAGTATAGTTTGGATAGTTCAGAAGAGGATGAGGATAGCATGTGGTCGGAAGATTTTGTCATACAGATGACAAACAGTGTAAAAAGATTAAGATGAAAGTAGAAGCGCTAACTAAAGAAAACGCATACCAAAAATCAACACTCAAGAAGCGAGCTGCCCCTTCATTTGATCAGAGTGTAGAGACGACATCACAAAAAGTAAAGTTCCCGTGAACCCTATACGAGATAGGGCAGTCAGCAGTTGGACCGTCAAAACCAACTGCAAGTGCTACCTCTAAGGCATGTTTTCACAACTCTGGGCTTTTAAAAGCGGCTTTTAGCAATTTTGCACTTCCTAAATTGCTTTGTAAATATCTTCTATCATTATTATCTAATATATTCCTTATCGTAAGATTGTTGCATTAGTGGTGTAAACAACAAGAAAATGAATAATTTTACTAGAAAAGATGTCTCACGGTGAATAGTTCATTTTTTGTTGCTGACGCCACGGTTAGTTCAGTTTTTCCCTAGGGAAGAAATGAACTATCCTTCTTTCCGACCCTCCCCCCCCCCAACCTGGCAATTTGCGAGTCTTGCGACATGTTCGCGCTGCTGTGCAGAACCTATCCTCTGGCCGTGCACCGTCCTGGTCCCGTACCCACTAGAAAAGCACATGCACTGTACGGCTTGCTGCCTGAGTGTGCCCAGTGCACCTACCGAGCAGACGATCCAAAAATCGAGGTAAATTAGCTTTTTCACTTTTCACCACTTGCTTCCCATCAACCTTGAAAATATCGCTATTGTTTTCTACCTTACAAAAATAAGTTGACATCAATTTAGAATATCATTTTGAAACTGATAATTTCGGATCAAGCTCGATCGAACAGCTGATTTTGTTTGTAAACAAACAAAATTGCGGCCTCCAGCAACAGTCGCGAGAACAACGGCAACAAATGACGATTTCAGCAATATAATGAAGAGAATATTATGGATTTCACGTACTCAATTGGAAAGCAGGTGTTAAGCACTCAGAAACTTGTCAAGTATGCTGTAACCATATTCCATGAGTTTTTTTTTTTTGGGGGGGACGTCAATTTAATGGACAAAAAATTTTCTCCTATAAATCGTGGGGGGGGGGCATTTGATATGTGTCCCCCACCTTCCAAATCGTGGGGGGGGATATGTCCCCCTGTCCCCCCCCCCCCTGGATTTGCACCCCTGCAAAGGCCTCAAGGCAAATGTGGAAGGAAGTTTGGTGCGAATGATTGCTTGTACATAATCAAGCCTTGGGAAAAACACCCTCGCAGCTATGACCAAAACAATCACCATGAATGCCAAATGTAGTAAGAACTACACTAATCACTCACTGAGAGCTACAAGTATCTCAATGCTAGATCATGCTGGCTATGCTCCAAGAGACATTATGTCGGTCTCGGGCCACCGGTCCGAGACAAGCATTAAGAACTATTCCCGAACAAGTGAGATGCAGAAGAGAAATATGTCGCACACGTTATCAACAGTTCATTGTCCAACGACGTCTTCATCGACTGGTGAGAGTGGGGAACATGATATTGGACCCTCTAATGTTACGGCAGAGGAAGATGACCCCAATTTCAACATGCTGACAGACAGTCAGATTGATCAAATAATGAGAGATATTCCTGACTCTATCAGTGCGGTGGATGATATCACAAACATCACTCCACCTCAACGCCAACCACCAAAACCTACTACTAATATGAGACCGTCACAGTCAGCAACACTAAACATGAGGAATCAACAGACAGTTCAGCCGCAGTACATATTTCATGACTGCACTATGAACTTATCACAACGAAAGACAGTGACAATAGCCTTGTACATGCGTTACTTAATGTTTTACGTTTTCGTGTTTAGAATTGTTCTTGCTGTTAACGACTTGGTGAAATTTCTTTGATAAACTTTGTTGAACTTTCGTGTTACACTGTTGGATGCACAAGGACCAGTGTGTTCCTGATGTTAACTATTTGGTGAATCACTCTTTGATAACATTTGTTGCACGTTTGGATGAACTCATTGAAAAACTGAAACTGTGCTACACTTTTGGATGCATGAGGACCAGTGATACAGACTCGGTAGTGGGTAAGTTACAATCCTTTCTTTTTATTATATTTTGAATGCAATGTGACGAGAAATGATACAGGTGGAAGGGATATAAAATGAATAAACAATGACTCATTCTCGGAACAAGCCAAAACTATTCACACTCAGGAACATCAAATGTTCCTTTGATGTGACCAGTGTTGGCTAGATCCTCGAGAGTCATTGTATAGTTGTATACTATTAATCACTCTTACCTGTTATGATGGTCTCCAGTGATACATTGTTAACTGTTGCTTGACTTTTCAGGACATCCCTGTAAATTTGATAACAAACATGGACAGTTGTGAAGAGTTTAAAACAAATTGAACATTTTTTTTAAAGGTTAGTGACATGATTGGGAACACATGAAAATGCCTCAAGAACCAAATGAGTTGAAATGTATACCAACTATACACAAGCTGGTGTGGATCTTCCAGCTGGAAGGATTTGTCTGTTATTTGTTTACTTAAGGAGAATCAAGCATGAAGAAAATATTTTTTTTAATTTCATCGGGGCACGATAAAAATAGGACCCACACAGAGCCACACAACAGCAGGTTTCCCTACTAGAGACATTGACAATAGTTATTTTAGAATGAGTCAACGTTTGACTACAAGATTTTCACAGGAGAATCCTTGGATAGTATACTTGATTCTAGAGTAGTGTCAGCCCAAGTTGAGGACTATCCCCAATCATGTCATTTACCATTAAGGTTTAGTAACCATGTGATAGTTCATATTGTCTATTGTGTATGTTGTCTATTGGGAGGAGACAAAAATGCCTCAAAAAACAAATGAGTTCAAACATACATTATACCAACATATACAAACACTTCCAAAAAGATTTGATTACAATTTGTATATTTGGAAGAAAACTAAGCATTCATATATCATTATTGAATTAAAGTACAAGTAAAACCCTGATAAAAATTGAACCCACTGTCACCCAAAGCTACACAACAAATCATCAGTTGTCCGCCAGAAGGGCCTTAGCATATGTTCCTGGCAAAAGGGCCTTAATACTAAATTGTCTCTAACTTGAAAACCACTGGCTTTTTTCACATGAAATAAAATGATAGTTTTAGATCCTTCTGTCAGTCTGTTAAGTACAATCATCAAATAAGGCAATATTTCTAAAATTAGAGAAAATTTACTGTTAAGGCCCTTCTGCCGAGAGAATATGCTAGGGCCCTTCTGCCAGACAACTGACGAAATGTGAACGTCAGAGCAGTTTCTAATAATGTACAAGGGATAAAAATGACCACAAAATTTTCCCAGCAGAAAACTTCTGGATTCAATGTGTCCTAAACTAAGGACTTCTTTCAATCTTGTCATCTCCTTTAAATATACCCTGCATTATGCAATTTAAAGAGAATCTACAGTACTAGTTGAAGAAAGTCTTTCTTCCAGGAGAAAGTTTATTACATTTTCGTTATAATGTGGGTCTAATTCACTTACTATTTTATAAATAGTTGTATGATTGGCAGTTTGAACAGGTGAAGTTCCCATCTACGTACACTTCAGTTGCAATGTCACAATTAACATTGTCCCACATATTGATTTCTGTGTTAGTACTTTGTCAGCAGTGGGGATTTATGTAAGGATTTGTCAAAAAAAAAAGTTTTCTGTTGTTTTCAACTACTCTCTCCTGTACTATAATGACATTTTCAGAATACCATCTGGTCACAGAAGGTTTGAAAACAGTTGATATTAAACTTATGTTGTTCTGCAAGTACTCAATCTTATCTTTAAGTGCACTATTCACTCTGCTTACCACACAAAGAGTCGACCGCAAGTTGAAATGGCCATGACATGGTAACCTCTGACCTTGATGATGCTCCCTACTGACGGCAGAACAACAGAGGGCAGGAGACGTCGACCGCTCGGAGAAAACACACTGAGAGTCTTGTCCTCGCAGCTGATGCATACCAAATTACTGGAGTAGAGATTTAAAGAAGGCAATCATACTTTTGACAACGACATGGCCGGGGGGGGGGGGGGGAGCCACTACAGTAGCTCATGAAATAACGAAAATTATTTTACCACAGCCCAGTATTCCAGCTGAGATATCAAATTACTTACAACATAAACCATGGTTTAATTTAAGGGAAGTCTAGCCTAAATGCAATTTGATTTTTAAAACAGAAAAAAGTCAGGGACAGGTGTCTATTAAAAGTTTGAGAAAAATCACAGCAATCTTACACAGGGCACAACAGTGTTGTCAAATAGAAAGATATGTTTTATATATATACATATTTCTTTTCTTGCTTATGTATTTCTCAAATTTTCACAGAAAAGTTTATCAGGTTTTCCAGCTTTAACGGGCAGTGACATCATTGTAAGACATTAAAAAATGCCTCTCGAACCAGGGAAACTAGTTGGAAGATATACCAAAGATGCACCAGCTAGAGTGTATCTTCTAGCTAGAAGAATTCATCTTGAATTTGTTTACTTAAGGAA
>JZLH01S0324376.1:40650-53176 GCA_001188425.1 Eucidaris tribuloides | reverse complement strand
GCCCATTTGTAACCAAACTTGGGCGGTAGATGCGTATCGGGGACCTCAAGGGTATTTGGGGGTCAAAGGTCACATATGTAGGTCAAAGGTCAAATGAAGTCAAATGATAAAATATACCTGCAAGTTTCTTCTTTGGTTGGTTTTGGCCCATTTGAGACTAACTTGGATGGTAGATGATACATGTATAGTGACCTCAATGTTAAATTGGGGTCAAGGTCACATACATGTAAGTAGGTCAAAGGTCAAATGTTAAGATACCAGGGCGTTTTTTCTATGGGTACCATAGAGAATTTGCGAGACCTCAGGTGAGCGTCGTGCCCCCCATTGCTCTTGTTTTTTTTGGCAGATATTTGTTTTGAATTTAAAACTCTGGCATACCTGAGATTGCTTACCAATATGTCAATGGCCCTTTTTCATGTTTCCTGCCCAACAGTCCAAGAAAACTGACATTTTTATTTGGACATATCTGTATTCTGTAAACAAAATCATCCAGGAAGAGCTTTAATACATATCATGTGATGTGGATCTTGGATCTGTGCTTTATTTATTTTTTCTTCAAATTTCCATTCAGGTGAGCCTGCCAAACAAATCACACAAATTAACTTTCATGATTATTCTATTGTTGTTGTTTTCTAGATTTCCAGAATTACCTGAGGACCCAAACAGGCAACCACACAACGGTCAACATCATCATCTGCACAGTGGACTATCTGCTCAGACTCCAGGTAACTTGAAAGTCTTGAGCTTCTTTTTTCTGTCACACTATCCGTTACCCTATGTAACTATAGGTCTGTTTCTCTTCAACCAAAACTATGCCACATTGACCCTACAGAGTTATCATATTTTAATCTGGTTAACAGTTTACCTGCATTGTGCCAGCACGTTTCATCTACACTCAGAATATTCGTTCCTTATTGATTGATTGTGAAGCAGAAGAATTGATTGAATTTTTCCTATAGTTTTCCTACACCACTTTATTTTTGCCGAACATATCATGAAAAGAATGATATTTATTTTCCATGATGCAAGTTATACACTGTGGACAAAAATCACATGCAAACTCGGGTGGGGTTTCAAATCTAGGACCTCCTGATTACCAGACAGCTGTCTGTATTGTCTCAATAATTCTATTATATTTTCTTGTTGTTTCCCCCCCAGGAATCAATCAGTGATTTCTACTGGCATTACTCTGGCAAGGATGTGGTGGATGCTCAGGTATGATACATTTATCATACTTTGGTAAGATACTTGGGCTAGATTTTTCTTTTGAGAGAGTTTGAGTTAAATAAAGATCTCTCATAAATTGAATACATGGTGAAATGGAAATTTTATGATTATATCGGTCTAGATAAAGCATTACTTGAGATTATTTGGCTTGCAATGTGAACAGATAAATACTACCTCTAAAATGTAAGCTGTCATAAAATTATTCCTAACTCTATGGTTGATGGCATTAGCATGTATTGTGTAACACTCATGGTAATATTTGTTTTAAATATTGAAGAAAAAAGAATTGATTTGGTGTGTTTTGTTTCATCTGTGTCTCTTCAATTTATGTTTCAACAGGGACGAGAAAACTTCTCCAGGGCCTTCAAGGTGGTGAAGCAGGTCTTCAGTACACTGACTGAGTACATCCAGGTAAGATATGTTATATGTCTAGAGTACAACTCTAGGACAGTTATGAAATATAGGTGTTTATTTAGATCAATGAGGATTTGCAAAGTAAGCACACTAAAGCTGCCATTGCAAGTAGATCAAAATTATCACAATTTACCATCTCCAAACAAGTTTTGAAGAGTATACATAAATGTCAATCTTTTGAAAACTACATTAGTTTGGACTCCATTTCTGCAGTTGATAATTTTCATGTCTGTGCACCAGTTTTATTATGTTTCATAAGAAAGTGTGTCCAATTAGTACAACCACTTAACAATGACCATAGGGTATTCCTTCCACAGAATATATACATCGTAATAAATACTATATTTAGTATTCTAAATCTGCATGTAATTTTCTTTGCTATATGCTCAAAACTTAGTTTAGCTGGCTGTAGAGTCGTCTTTATCACAAGAGGTGAACATTTCCATAGTGATGAGTGTCTAGTACTAACAGCAGAAATTAAGTAAATATGTGTATTTTCCTCATTCTGAACCCCAAAAAAGACACCTTCTAATCTTATTTTGGAGTTTTCTGCAAACTAGGCAAGAGGAAACATAGCTCCCTTTTCTCAGACTGACATAGTTCACCATTTGTCATCTCCCCAGGGTCCCTGCTCTGGTAACCAGCTGGCCCTGGCCCACAGTCGTCTCTGGGATGCTGTGGTCGGTTTCCTCCATGTCTTTGCCCATCTCCAGAAGAAGCTATCCCAAGACACCAGCCAGCTAGAACTCCTCCGTGAACTCCTCAACCTCCACAAGGAGATGGTGGTCATGCTCCTTAGTATGCTGGAAGGTAAGTTAACCTCCTACAACTAAACCTTCATTACAAGATTCCCTTGCATCTTTCTCCTCCTCCTCTTCAACCTCCACAAGGTGATGGTGGTCATGCTCCTCAGTATGCTGGAAGGTAAGTTAACCCACTACATCCTATATTATATGACCAGAAATCCTGTGGTGCAACTGTTCTGTGAACTCATTTTTTCCCTTCTTGATCATTGCAAATAATCACTGTGCATATAAATACAGAGATAATGTTATTGGAGAAAAAGTTAAATGTATGTTAGGACTTCTTCTTTGCGATTTGGTGTGTTATTTATGTGTATTGTAAAGTTGTTTGTTTGTTCTATTTAAGTATTGCATTTTTCTACATCTCTTTATTTCCTTTTTGGCTGCTACCCCTCAGTACTACTTCAGAATCATAATGCAATTTTTAGACTTATCCAATGATTTGTAATATTTTAACTTTGTATGATGTTTGATTTATGTGTGATTTTACTGAGAAAATTAAACAATTTGAATTTGAATTTGACTTTGTTCATGCCGGGTGAACAAAAGTGAATTCATTTCATGCTGAACACCCATTATTCTGAAGGGATATGATTTTTTATTACAACACTGACACATTAAGACAAACTGAACAGTATATATCATCATGACATACTTGCCTGTATCTACTGTTAATAAGTTACTTGATTTTTTTTCTTGATTATTGCAATATATGGTATATTGAAGTTAGTTTCTTTTTCTTTTCCCCAGGTAACGTAATGCATGGGACAATTGGTAAACAGATGGTAGACACACTGGTGGAATCATCAGCAAATCTGGAGGTAAGATAACAGTATTATATTTTACTTGTGTAATACTTCATTGTTTTGTTTCGTCAATAATGATTATATAATACCTGATTTATTAAATATGTGAGTTTGAGTTTGAAATATATAAGTTTGAATTTAGGAAATGAAGACGTAACAATTACTTCACACCATCAGTTTCAAAATGTTCATGACTTTATTGCTTATTAATCTCTTTTACAGATGATCTTGAAGTTCTTTGACATGTTCCTGAAACTGAAAGACCTATCATCATCGGAAGCATTCAAGGTAAAGAATGGACTTGGAAATTAAAAGCCTATGTCAGCAAGGGCGTAGGCTGGTTTGGGCATGGGGAGGTGCACATCTTGGGGAGGTGGAACTAAAGTAGTTAGAAAATCGAGGCGTTTGAAAAGAGAAAAAGTGGTGCAATTTTTCTTTTTTTGCTATTAGTGGAACTCCTATGCTCTGGGCGGGGGGGGGGGGGGGCCGGTGCAACGTCAGTGCCTTTAAAAGCAGCCTACGCCCTTGGTCAGCATACCAAATTTAGTATGATTAAATCAAATGAACATGTGAAACATGCTTATGATTAGGCATACAGTAGAAGATGCTAAATTGCAAGAAAAGCACCCCCAGCACATATTATAGCAAACCCACAACAACTGTAACTATGCAGCTATTCACTTCCTGTTATTTTGTTAAAAAATAATAATTGCATCGAAAAAAGCTCCAGAAATTGGTCCAAATCAAGAGTTTACAGTGTGGATATCATTTGCTTACATTTCAGATATGAGTTTGAAAGTGAGTTTGTTGTTAATGATGAGTGAATTGCTGTCTGTCTGATTTGGACATGACATTCTGGATTGATTTCATCATCTCTTCTATTCTGATAGGAGTATGACACCAATAATGATGGATGGATCTCACATAAGGAATTCCAGAAAGCCATGGAGGCACAGAAGATGTACACACTGTAAGTTAAAATAGTACTGAACATCTAGCAATTCAATCTTTGATGATTTACAAGAATTCACCTAAATGTCTTTCCACATCCAGTTGACTACAATCTGTAATATATTTGTTGTCCAACTGACTTGGCATCTGTTGATATATTTTTAAATAAATAATGAGTAAGATGATGAATAGCATAATTAACATAACATTTGTGAGAGTAAATGTCTATGATGATGAAAGTTTTAGTGTGCAATAATAAAGCAGAGAGACTCCGTTTCGATTTGTGCATCATCTTTCATGCACCTAGTTTAAAGGGCAGTGACATAATTGGGAGAAACAAAAAATGCCTCTTAAACCAAACTGTTTGAAAGATATATCAATGGATACACCAGCTGTATATCCTGGCTGGATTTATCTTGAATTTGTTTACGTAACCGAATCAAGCATAAACATAGTTTCTCTCGTGCCCCGATAAAAATACCTTCCATAGAATGCTACATTACAGCTTTTGTCTGTCACAAGGCATTCAGATAGAATTTATTTTAAAACGAGTCAACTTTTGACTACCTATTTTTCACAGTGGTATCCTTGCACAGTTTACTTGATTATAGAATAGTTTCAGCCCAAGTTGATGACTACCCCCAATCATGTCATTTACCTTTGAAGTACCACTGCTCACATATAAGCTCTTCCTCACTTGATCAGTACTAAAAGTGTAAGATTAGGTGCCAACTTCATTATTGATTTGGCAAAGATTATCAGATTTGTTCCTTGCTGATAGCTCTGGTTATAGGGGTCTGATTCAAGAAGAAGCATCCTGATTTAGAGTTTGGGTGAGAAAGTATCATAAACCAAGTCAATATAAGTTTTTTCTTTGATTAACAGAGATGAAATTGACTACCTCCTGAAATGTGCTGATAGAAACAACGATGGAAGGATAGACTTCAATGAGTTCACTGAGAGATTCCATGGTCCAGCACAAGATATCGGTAAGATTCCATTTGCAAAGATTATTAAGTCATTCATGAGCCAGATACTGGTCTCTGAGCCATGTATGCACTAAAAATGTGGGAATTCAGATTTTTTGTCCACAAAGTTCAGTTTTTAGTTTGTCCATCTTCTGTCTGAACTTGATCACTGTATTTCATGTTACATTATGTCAAATGATTTGGATTAACTACTGTAATTAATTAGATAGAAATGTTGGAATATTTTATACCGATATAAAAGTGACCAATTTTAGTAATTATTCAATAACATTTTCCTCCGTGTTGACATGAATTTGTGTACTGTGGAGTATAACCATACTTACTATATGTATGTGATTTGTTTTTATAGGCTTCAACTTGGCAGTACTACTCACAAATCTGGCTGACCATATGCCTGGTGATAGGAGGTGAGGACTGTCTTATATTGTTTCCAACTGATTTATAAGTGAAATTAGACTTAAAAGTTTAAAACCGAGTGTAATTGTATTTTAATAAACCAATATCTTCTTATGTTTTAATACCCAAACTGAAAAAATCTCATCTTTGGGTAACTAAGGCAGCCTCTAAATGCAGCTTTTCAAAGATGATGCTCATAAAACAGCACCCTCAAAAGTTTTACTTGTAAGGCTATTGTAATGTCTCTTTCATTTCTGCCAATATAATTACAGGTTAGAGCGATTCTTGCTCCAGGCCGAGAGTTTGTTGACGTACTTTGAACCATACCTGGGCCGAATAGAGATCATGGGTAAGTATGATGATATTCACTATGCTGACATTTCAACTGTATCCCTTTTTGCAACATGTAGGTAGAAGAGTGTCAACTCCTGACAACTCCACAGGGTATGGTACGTGTAGTTATATTGTTTTATACTAAAATTGTATGGACAGAACTATCGTTTGTTTTACATACCACTTTTAATTCATTTGATTCTTATATTTTTAAAATTCAGTTCCAACAGTCAAATGTTATTGTTCGGAAACAGCAGTATATAGATTAAGATGGTTACCTCAAGGTACCAATCTAAAATGTCGGTTTAAGATATGAAGATGATGTTATCAAATTTATGGTTTAAGCACAACTTTGTTGCAAAAATATCATGTTATTGTAACATATCATAATAAGTATTTGTGTACTGCAAACTGTGAACAATGACATATTAATCTGTAACACATTCTGTGTTTTCCTTTCTATTTCATTTGCAGGAAGCAGCAGAAGAATAGAACGGGTGTACTTCTTGATCACCGAATCACACAAAGCTCAGTGGGAGAAACCTCAAATCAAGGTATTCAAAATTTCAGGCATGGAGGTAGACATTGTCATGTTAGGCATATTGTTTCTTTCCGTATGATAATTATCATACTTCTTGATATTGTTATTTTTTCAGGGGATTTTTTTCTTTTATTCTAATACTGCACATGATAACACGAGATATGTACCTTTATAAAACATTGTAGAAAATAAGCATTTGGTTCTCGTTAGCCGTTTTCATACAGGATGTTCAAATAATTCTAATAGATAGTGTACTGAGAATTTATCTAACTGTAAGCAGACAATGTTATTGATATGAGGTGTTTGATAATACAAAGTGATCATTGAAAAGAGACAAAAGTCTTCAAAACAAAAGAATAAATAAAACTGGTATGTATAAACATTTTGATATTGTGTTTATCTGTCATTTAACAGGAATCAAAACAACAGTTCCTTCATGAAGTGGTCAATGAAGGTGGAGAGAAAGAAAAACTGGAGGACTTTGTCAACTTCTGTGAAGACACCATCTTTGAGGTGAGTTCTCTCAACTTCATTTAAATCTCACAATGCCAAAGGTGCAAATATGCACCACACAATACACAGTGTCCATAGAGCTGTAATATCTCTGGCATGTTAAGAGTTAAATCATTGATTATTCTACAGTCATAAACTGTAAATCCCAGTGTATAAGGGGCATTTTTTAAAATAATTAAAAACAGGTTCAAAGGTGGAGATGCATTATAAACAGGTATTGACATTTTGTAGAGTTTGATAGAATTTCAAAGTCTACGTACAGGATTTTCAACTGTTTTCATCAAATTTAAGATATCAGTGCTTTGTCCATTCCTTTAAGTTAATCAATGTTTCAATGAGTTTATATAATTAAAGAAGACAGCTAATATTTCTGGTTTGATAACAAATGTCTAACAAATATCTTGCAAATGCTCAGAACATTTATTTTTCAGGAGAAATAAAATTTCAATATAAACAAACTTTGCCCCTTTACTTTTTGTCCAAGACATGGATCCATGTTTTAGCGGTGTCGATCACTTCCCTAATTTTTTTTCTGAAGCATGTCAAACGTCAGGGGATGTACATTGTAAACTGAAGTAACTGATATGCAAGGAATTTACCATAATTGTTCCTGTACATCCTGCTATGACACTCAGATTGTTTTGACCTTTTCTTTACTGGATTTCCTGGGTCCCATAAATCAAACATACAGTTGTTCCAATTTCAGAAAACAATAGTTACAACAAGTTCATTATAGCTAGTTCTCAAATTTTTCTGCCTCCTTGCATTTTTTTCTGTCAGGATTCAAGTTTGAGTAATACTTAATGAAGCCATTTGGGTGGCTTCTATGAACAAGCAATTAGTAACTCAAAAGCTGTTTTGAAGTCAGTATTTAATCATCTCTCATTGTTATTATTTTTATCTCACCTGAATATTTTATGTGCAGTCACATTTGTAACTCACGTTACAAATCAACTCAACTAAGCATTTGTTAATCATCAGGTCTTGCAATTTCTATAAATACAAGGATGACATTAGATCCAAACATATTGATTGGTTATGAGCTAATTCCAGTATTACTCTTTAAAGAAATCATACTTCCTGAATTCCGCCACATTAGTGGTTATTTTCATTAACCCTTAAGGCTCTGAGTCTCTGAGATGGTTGTTTTATTCAGTAACAATCTCACCAAAAGATCTTTAAAATTCACCCATTAACCTTGCATTTCAATAAATAACTACATTGCACATGGAATTAAAGAATATAGTCTAAAGTTTATATTGATGTTTTACTTTCCAAATACTAATGAATAAAGAATGTTATATACTTTGAAATGGAAACAGATTATTTATTAAGAGGATGTTATTGATCGATGGCAGAGTCATTGAGAAAATCACATAATTTGTCTTGGCGTAGATGCAACATGCCACCAGCATCAGTGACAGTGGTGATGGACTGGCTGAGGTCTTCATGAGTCTGTTGACATTCGGTGCCAGTAGGGACTCCCGAAAACTGGCTGGTGTGGGCAGTGAGGGGACTACGCCCCGTCCAACATCCGACGGGTCACCCGGAGAGTTCTTCAGCAGCTCACAGTACAACGTCAGTAAGATCCGCAGCATGTCACTGATGAAGCTCTTCTTTGGTCTCATCAAGATCATCTTCATTCTGGCCTTCAAGATCTGCAAGTACTCCTTTGTCATTGTCGGGTAAGTCTCTGCCAATATTAGGCTATTTTCTTTAGATAGATAAATAAATCTGTGGATGGGTATATATTTAATAAGAAAAGCAAGAATGATAGATAAATCAGGATATCAGATTGATTGATTGATTGATTGATTGATTGATTGATTGATTGATTTGGTTGGTTGGTTGGTTGGTTGGTTGGTTGGTTGGTTGGTTGGTTGGTTGGTTGGTTGGTTGGTTGGTTGGTTGGTTGGTTGGTTGGTTGGTTGGTTGAATGATTGATTGATTGATTGATTGATTGATTGATGATTGATTGATGGATGGATGGATGAATAGATGGATAGTTACATTAGAATGTGATAGAAAAAACAATGAGGGAGATATTTAGATACATAAATAAACAGAGAGATACAAAGATAGATAGAAATGCAGGTAGATATGTAGACAGTTTTATCAATTTATTTTTGCTGATATTATATTTCATATAAATTAAGGAAATTAAAGATAGATGTTTTAAATTTTTGACCTAACTCAACAGAACATTGTGACCCAATCAAATAAAATTTCCTGTAAAATTGTCACATCTAAAATAATTTTATATCATGTTATTAGAGTTTATTTGTTATATTTAATTGACTTACACACCTTATGCCTCTGAACAAAATTAAGTGTTAACATTAATTCTGAAAGTTGTTTGTCTAAATTACCAAACTGAGTGTTAGCAATAATATATTGGTTCTATTGATGTGTATATCTGTTCCCATTTTTCAAAATCAATTTATTATAGTGTTATTACAAAATGTCATGAATAAAAAGTTCATGAAATATGTCATTTACATTTACATGTTTATCTGTGTAAACAAAGTTATATTATGCATTCTCAGCATGGCAGTTACTCCATAGGCACTACACTTTTTTCTGCCTGTATCTTGTTTTGTAATTTGCTGTTGTTTTGTTGTTCTTGTTGTTCTTGTTCTTGTTCTCGTTGTTATTGTTGTTGCTGTTTTTTTCGTGTTGTTTTTATTGGGAGAAAATTATTACACAAGTTTAACTCTTACAAATCTTATCTTTGTTCAAGAAAACAGGAGAGATTAATTTAAAATGAATGTTCATTGTTTATTTGAATGATTTTCATGTTTATATGAGTGTGTGTTGTAGGGATTTATACATAAGCTGATGTGTGAAGGATTCCAGTGAAATGCAAGTACAATTAACATTTCAAGTGTTATACAAGAGTATGCCTTTTCTGTTATAGATGATTTTTGTGTTTGTGTTCGTGTCGTATGTGCGCGTGTGCAAATACCTTGGTAAATGTAATGGTAAATTGCAGTATGAATACTTGGAACAAATAAGAGATTCATACTCAATATAAGAACTTATTCATCCTTAAAGTCAATCAGATTTTTTTTATTTCAGAAGTTACTATCGATTGGGGGTTCTATTAGTGATTGCATGTTCTATTAGTGATTGCATGTTCTATTAGTGATTGCATTTTATATGCCAAGCAAACTAGCTCAGTACTTACTTATGAAGGTGGTCACAATTATTTGCAGTCCCTGAAATGATGAAATCATAAGGAAATATGGTGGTAATACAAAACAAACATGGTTTCAACTATCATTTTTTATTTTGGGGAACTCCACAATAATTGCCAAAGCCCCCTTATTGCTCCTCCCCACGCACCCCACCCCCTCCCCAGTCCCCAACCCAGTCCCCACCCCAATATTACAGCAACTTGTTCTGAAATAAGTTCAAGGCACACTTTACATATTGAAAAGAGCCTGCAAGAAAATTGTATCTTCATAGGATTACCACTGCCAATTTGATTACAGATCACATAATACCAAGAAACAAAATCTTTAATGTTTTATATTTTCATGCAATTGAGTTATACTTGTTATTATTTAGATACCTATGTTTTGTGTAAACACAGTTTTATGTTATATTAAATTCATACACTTCCTCATCCACAACAAATCTTTCTCTGTCAAAGCTGCTTAATTGCCATAATCACCGAATTAAAATTATCATGGGGTCATTGTCTAGCTCTACTGAACTGAAGTTCTTGTGGCCCAGTAATTGCTAGCATGTTGCCTAAGATTCAGTTATTTGCATTGATTGACCATAGAGTTTGTGTAAAAGCACCACCTTTTGTTGTATTTTAGACATGATCGACTTGCTTCATTTCATCCTTTCTGGCATTCCAAAAAAGCTGTAATAATGGTGATGTGTCACCAGAGTGATTTTTAACTCTTAACATGCCGAGGTTGCAAGTTTGCACCACACAATATATATAAAGGCATACAATGTCCCTCAAGCTGTACTTTCCATGGCATGTTAAGAGTTAATCCATTAGGATTGGAGTTTTACTGAAACCATGCTGAAACACTGATTGCATTCAGGGACAGCTTCCCATATTCATCTTTAAAATCACCTATTTATCATGTTTAAAATGATTTTATAAAGTGAGAGGTATAGTCTGAACTTTCAAAGTAATTTTCACATCAAATATCATTGAATATGACATAAGCTATATCTAAAATAGGAACAGGTTATTTTTCCTGATTGGGAAATGCTGTCTACCAAAGATTTAAAGACATCCTACTTTCACATTGTCATATATATGTTATTGCCCATAACACCTGAAAAAATATTAATTCACAAAAATCGTGTACACTGCTACTTATTTGGTTACGGGGCCTGCAGGTTCTTAGGCTGGATGAAAAAAAAAAGAAGAAAAAGTAATGACTTCCTTTATTGTTTAGAAAAAATAAATCACCCACTTGGACGGAAAATTTTCGCGACCAAAATTATTTTTCACCCCCTGAAAAATTTCTGGGGGTGCTGCAGCACCCCCAGCACCCTCGCTTCCCAGGGCCATGCATGCTACGCTCACTTTCTGTTGAGACTTGCGATATTATTGTCCATATCATCTGAAAACAAAATAAATTCCCCAAAATTGTATACACTGCTTTTTAGTTGTTTCCAGGGCCTGCAGAATCTCAGGCTGGATTTAAGAGAAAAAAAATAATAACTTCCTTGATTGTAAATTATCAATTAATGAATATGATTCAAACCAGTAAGTTTCTTAATAAATATTGTATGGTGTGTCTGTTCTTATAGTACAGTACTTGCTACATTACATAAGCTTTTTTTTCATGTT
Organism: Eucidaris tribuloides; assembly: GCA_001188425.1. Classification (NCBI taxonomy): domain Eukaryota; kingdom Metazoa; phylum Echinodermata; class Echinoidea; order Cidaroida; family Cidaridae; genus Eucidaris; species Eucidaris tribuloides. The sequence goes on along the minus strand of JZLH01S0324376.1, from coordinate 41,378 downwards.
TTTCTGTTTTTGTAATTTCCATTATATTCATATTGACAGACATGGGAGAGAGGAAGTAACTATATGGAATCCAATTTCCTAAATGGCCTAACAATAAAAGTTATGGGTTGTGATGTAACCATGGACCATAACATCCTGCTTGAGGCTCTTAAATCCATGGATGACCTTTCCTATTGTCCCTTTCTTCCTCATAAAAGTCTTTATTCAGCATTAGCAAGTCTTGTATTGAAGTGTGGACAAAGGTTTGTGTTTAACCCCTTGGGCTCGATGCTATACAGCACTGTTGTTCATCGAGAGACGACGCGATTTGTACGTGTTTGACTTTGAAGGGAATATAAACCCATGTATTATGATAAGATTCCTCTCACAATATTTACTTTCTTATTTTATACTAGTCAAAAGTGTGTAATTTTGGGGACAGACGCATTAAGTAATGAAACTGTACCGTTTATCCAGTGTTTGACCGAAATTTTTGTGATACATTCTGGGCTTCTGTAGAAGCCCGTCGTCTCTGAGTGTGCAATGTACCGGGCTTCTGTACAAGCCCGTCGTCCCCAAGGGGTTAAAGGTTAATGACATGATTGGGAATGCTTGAAAATGCCTCAAGAACCAAATGAGTTGAAATATATAATGTACCAACCAGTGTTGGAGGTCTCGAGACTGGTCTTGGTCTCGAGACCAGTCTCGAGACCTGCATGCTCTTTCTTGGTCTCGGTCTCGGTCTCGAA
>JZLH01S0324376.1:10497-26321 GCA_001188425.1 Eucidaris tribuloides | reverse complement strand
TCTAAATGTTCATTTGCTGCATTTTTACATATTAAAGTAACATCTTTATACTAGTATGAATACTAAATTATATTCACATCTTGTTCATGAAATTTGAAGTGATAATTAATTGTTAGATAATTTATGTTTCTTGTTCTGTTTATTTTAATTTTTTTTATTTCTTAAATTTATACCAGGACTACATTCATTCTGGAATTTCTCACCTCCCATACTTTTCATAACCAATACATGTATGTGTTGTATACAATATTAAGATTTAGCGTTTTTCTTCTCAGTGTAGTACTCGGTTCAACACACACAAACTTTCTCACTAGCATGTTACAGTGTTTATTTCAGCTAATTAAAATGTTTTGTTATGTGTTATCTGTGATGTATGTTGAGTGCAGGCACTTACATCTGGTCATTCTAAGATAATGAAAATACTGTTTCTTTGACGAGTTACAACTTAATTGGCTGTTTGATTTTTTATTAAGTCAATTCCATTTATATATTATTTACAGATTATGAATACATAAGTTGTGTGTTATAAAATGTAAGTCCGCCAAATAAAATGCTCTCCAGTGACATTTTTTGAACTCGTAATCAACAGATTAACAATCTTCTCTGTCAACGTTTCTTTCTGTATCTCTTTCTCTCACTTTGTCTCTTGATAACATATTTTGTGTATTTACCACTGTCATGTCTGTCTGGTTCCTTAATCTGTTTGTCCGTCTTCTGTTTCCCACTTTGTTGAAATGTCTTGTTTTGTTGATTTAACATGGAGGTATTTAGTTTCTGCGAAACAACACTGATTATTTTTGTACCAACTTTTTAAGTGTCTCAATTTTCTATGTTTTCTCTGTTTGTCTGTACTTAATCTAGTCAGTTTGTGAATGTTCACTTATTAAGATTGGGATCAAACCTGGCTTATGGAGTAATTTATAAGTATATTGAACATATTACAAATAACATTTATTCACGGGCAATCATTTGGTACACTTTAGCTTCGTTCATTTTATGACCACCTCCAACCATATTCATTCACATATTGCTTGTATCAAATGTCACCAATAGCATTGTCATAACAGAGAGAAGGATGTTCATTCCCGTTGTCAGTGGATCTAGTAGCCTGCATCGGTTGCCATGCAAAGCAGTATGGTATGAACAATATCTCTGCCCAATCATCCATAAGCAAATCCTCCCTCGTCCACTCATGCACTTGCCACCCACCCCACACCCTCCAACAACCCATTACACGCATTGCGCCATCACAGGTAGAACTTGTTTTTTTAATCTGTTAGGATTGTTAAAAGAATTAGTCTCGAACGTAGAGACGGAGTTTTATGTAATTCTTTAAACTTTTCTATACTACTAATGGTGGCAACAAAAAACACGCTAAACAAAAAGATCTCAGGATGTAACACGTATATACAAGGGCAGCCAGTAATAGCACTAAAATATTACCTCATTTTTGGAATGATTTCGCAAAATTTCTGGACTTATTTTCTTTCCCCATCTTATGAAAAAACAAGCAAACATACCAATTCTTGTAAAAAACAAAAAACAAAAGAACTAATTCAGTTATGTATGTGACTCTCCATAACCAAGAATGAAAAAACAATACAACAAAAGGTCATTTTTTTGGCAATATTTTTTGTTTTTCTAATTTTTATGACTTTTACAAACTTAATTTCAAATATTCTGTTTAATTTCGGTTTGATAGTTTCACAAGGTTACTTATTCTTAATCCTTGTCCACTTGTTTTCTTTGTATAAGTGGTATAATTTGTGGTTTAAGATGTAAAAGCCTCAGTAATAAACCTGTTAAACTAGGAATATATTTTCTTGTGAATCCGTCATGATCTGAAAGTTGACGTGCCTGGTTATCGCTATTTTGTAGTTATGTGATTAATACATTTCTATAATTCCTTGCGGAATTTGCTATAAAATTAACATTGCAGCAAATCACTTCAACTGTACAAAATAACAAACACAGTATGTTTAGAGTAGATAGATTACCTCCCAAATGCAATTCTGTTTATTCATTAATAACTTTATATATTGGTCTGAAGGAAATATATGTTCCTTTAAACTCACCATTTCTACATTACACTGCTTAACCAGCTACAATTTACATATCAGCTTCAGTGTTAAAATTTCGTTGCAGAAGTTTTTCACTATTGTTAAGGAAGTTGATAGTTCCTGTCCGATACCAGAAAGAAAGAAACGATTACTTCTGTTCAAAACTAATCTCGTTTCTCTTATCTTTTTTATCTCAATTTTGAATCTAGCGATCAGTAGAAATGCTTTCTTCAGTCATTCTTCCAATAATCAGCTGGTATTTTGTTTTCTTGAAAATGCCATTTTTATTTATATTGTCAGTTTCCAAATATTGTTCCTCTTATTCTACATATGAGGGTGCGAATTTCCTGTCAGACTGTAGTACTTGATCATTAATAGTTGTATTGCACTTACATTAAATTTGAGACTGGAGCAAAGTAGTAGAAAATTTAACTAATCTAACTGTCAATAGAATCACTATCATTGGTAAATTCCAGCCATTCATTGGAAGTATTGGAACAGTGCTTGCAATTGTGAAAAAATAGATTTAGTTATCAGTGTAGCCATATTGTATGTGTATACAACTGATGTGAGGAGAGAAAAATCCCAGTAAAAAATGTCGCCTGTATCAGTATATTTCATTGATCACATGGTATAAAATATCCATTTGTTGAGTATATCGTATATTTTTTTTTTTAGAGAGAGAAAAGGAGAAACTTTGTATTTTTATATGATATCTAAATGAATAAAATAAGTTAAGATTGAATGTAGTTTATATAATAATGTCTATCAAGAATTGTGGATTTGCTGTCTATAAGCCTCTAATTTTATTTCTAAAACTCTTAATTCTGTGAACAGGGACACTTGTGTCAGCCTTTGGCATATGATTTCTGAAGCAGAGTAAGCGGTGGAGCCAGTAAAGCTGAGGATGAGGATGAAAACGACGACTTCTGACCCAATCATCAGCTTTGATTTCGACTGAGAGATGTCCATGGAATGTCCGGTCAAATCGCCATCTTCAGAGCCTCTGAAGCCTCATTTGATTCCGTCGGCGCAAAGGTAGGCAGGCATGAAATCCATGAAACATCTTACAAGAACAACTATGTCAAAATTCAAAATGTTGTTGATCACTTGTAGATTTTTTTTTGTTGTTTTATTCTTGAAATAAGTGGAAACTATGATATTCCAAGGAGTCATCAAGTTAAAATTTGTTAACAACCCTAACTGTTATTAAAGGCACTGTGATACAGTGTTTCAGTTTTAAAATCTGAGCTGATGGTTCCCCATGGATACCAGTGTCTCTGATCATGGTCCTTAAAATAAGCCTGAAAAATTGAGTTTAAACGATAGTAAGTGCTTTTAAAAAGTAAAAAATCATTGAGGACCATTCAGTTTCCCACAGACTGCTGTGTTGCCCAAATTCCTACGCCCGCTAGGATTAATGTGTCATTTGAATACTGCACTAGTGTTACTAAGTGACAGCATAACTGTCCAAATTTTTGTCTAAGGCTGTTTATTTGTCATTTCAAACACTGTCGATTTTGTCAGTAGCAAAGTCGACAATTTTTTTCACAGGTCTTCCACAGTGTTAATATAGTGTCTTTAGTGTTTGAAATATTATTGGTTCATTCAACAAATTAGATACAACTATGCTATACCTATATTATTCCTATGATATAATCGTTCTTTGCAATTAAAATCTGTATGTTGAAAGAAAGTCAAGTAAAATATTCATAACTTGTATATGCTCTATGAATCTTAGAAATTTTAAAGAAATAGGGTATAATAACTAAAGTATGAGTTCTTAAGATATTAGAATTGATAAAGTGATTGGAAGGTGAGTATATGACAAGGTTGTATGTATTCATTCCATGAATTGTCTGTCTTTTGTTTTCTTTCGGAATGGTATCGCCTTCCCTGAAGTGAGTGCGTGAGCGCGGGGCAGCCCTGTTTTCCAAGGTATTGAACAACCTAGTTCCATGGTTTTGTTGAAGTTTATGATTACGATCTTTCCATTTTTAGAACATTGCATTAAAGATATTTAACAATTTCTCTTGTTTTACAAGATTTGAGCTACACAATCCTCCATTCTATCGGGTACTGTGTGAGGTCTAAATGAACATTGAAAAGATTGTACCTTAAAACATCATTTAGTTCTTAAAACACTGAAATTCAGAGTTTTAAGACGTTGTTGCCATGTATTTTCCCATTCCCTCCGGTAATACTGTGTTAAGATTAAGAGTTGTCTTCCATGCTTAATACATGAGAATATTATCCACCATTGCAGTAGCATAATATGCCACATCTTTTTCTTGGTTTTTTTCTGTTCAGTTCTCTTCTTGGCCACTGGAGTTGGGATCAACACATGACAAGGAAGAGGAGAAGAAGAGGACATCTAGAAACCTCAGATGTCAGGGGTCAAGCAGACAATCTTTGGTATTTCGTCTATGAAGCTAGATAGAAAGATGATGTCCATAACAAGTCAGTTCAATTAGCTTTAGCTTCCTTCTGTGTATGTAGATGTCTGATGTGGAATCCTCTTAGGCAATGTGATGAAATTAGGGTGGGTGTGCGGTGCTGCGAAGGAGGAATCTCATTCCCATAAAATCTTGTCTCCAAGTCGGATGTAATGGATGATAATTTGAAATTTTATACCTTCCCATCAGATGAAGTCGTGAGAGACGGTTACCAATTAATAGAAATCAGCGGCTTGGTCATTGGTCCTTTGCAAATTGGCGATCATATCTTCTTCCTTGTTTTTGATCAGTGTCTCTGGAAATTGACATACTTTAGTCTTGGGGTAAGGGTGCAAGGACATATTTTATGAATGTGTCAGAAATGCAAAATCCATTGTTACATGTATATGCAATAATACAGGAGAAATCTTGCAAATGGAACCACTTTCAGTTTTGCCAATGTTCTGAGTTTGGCAACACATTGGTCTTGCCGCGGAGATGTTGCAAATAGCTTTGGAATTTGTTTAAAAGAGTGCGCATTGCCATGGTGCGGTTTATGGTGATAATCAGTGGTAAATTGTCGTGTATCTAACTACTTGTTTAACTTTTCTAATGTTTAAGGCAATTTCTACAATTTGGACACACTAGTGTCCAAACGCCATATTTTTGTGTGTCAGAAACTGCTTGGCCATGGTAATGCCACATATGGGCTCTGGAAAGCAGCCGTGAGAGTATTTATCCCGTTTCATGATATTTATTAGTTCATTTGCTTTCTATTCAAGTCACAAATAACAAACACTTTATTTTACGCTTTTTGAATTTATGACTTGTCTGCTTTTGTCGTTCGAGCTTGTTTGCCAGACGAACTTCTACAACATCAAATACGTGGCCTATGGCTGGCATTCTGTAATAATCCTTCCTGCTTACTGTTCTACAGGGTAAGACTGAATATTTAAGAATTTGCAGCCATTCACACCATACAACCATCTTATTACAATGTTTCTGATTTTTGAGAGTATTTGTCGTGGAGAAGATGTCAGCAGACTGGATTCACTTAATTTCTTGAAGTTCTATTTTAATTATCTCGTTATGTATCCCACGATACTAAATTTCAGAGGAGTATGCCAGAGTTTTCAGTACATTTGCTGGTTATATGTGATAAAAAAAATTGAAATAATTTCTACTACAGTTTGGATAGTTGTTCAATAAACTTTGATCTTTTTTGATATTATGTTTCAGAATATTTTCCTTGTAAGCCATTTGAAACGTGTTGTTTGAATAACTTTTAGCATGAAATTGTACACATTATGACTTTGTTTTACTATATTATATGTTGATTATTTTAAAGTACTATCATCTTTCCAAAAAAAAGTAATTGTTGTCAGGGTGTCATTAAATTGCATATCAGAGTTTGGTGTAATTATCCAAATGTTGTTCCTGAGTATGAATATACCTGGCTCATAAGGTTATAGTCTGTGGGTGTCTAGAAACATCACTTTCTTGTAATTGCCTGATGCAGGCACGGTGCGATATGCTCACTAATGGCATATTTGTAATCTTCATGTAGGTGAAGTCACTTCTTACAGGCAGATTTCGACGATGAGATGCCCTCGTTAGACATGCAGTCTTATAAGTTGAGATTACACTGGACAAGTGCCCACCCTGATCGAGCCAGTGGTGGCCAAGAGCGAGGGCACGCATCGGGAGAGCGGCGGACGCGACAGATTCAGTATCACAGATCACATCATCTATTGGTATCCAGTTCTCAGGATATTATGCGTGTTCTTTCACTGGTCGCGCACCTGATCAACTGTATTGATACTAGTGCACTGAAGGTGGGGGGTTACGCTAATATTAAAATATCTAAATAACGAAAAACTATTGGTCATGATTGATCTACTATTAAGCATTGGAGAAGATTTGAATTTCTTTTAACGCGCATTTCCATGACTCCAACACAGATTATTCGATACTAAAGTCCCCAGACAAAGGGTTTAAGCAACATATCGTACGCCACGTTCACAGTGAGCAACAGTTTATTAGCAACGTAAGTCTTTCAGAGACCACTTGATCTCTTTTTTTGAATTTATGTTGATTCATAAGGTATTGAATGGGTAGATATAATTAAGCCAAGATGAGTCAAATATTTGTTTCAATAATGTCAATGGGCAATTTGCTTGTGTCGAATTAGTAGGTCAAGGTTAAAGTGAAGTCCCTTATTGACCTAATATGTCAAAACAATTGACATACCATCAAGGGATATTTTGGGTTAATTTTTAGTTAAACAATATATTAATAGTTATCTAGATTCAGAATAATTCAGATTCAAGATCCTTGGCCATATTAGTAAATGAATATAATCAACTGAATTATTGCAAAACACATGTTCCTCACTAATTATTTACAAAGAGAGTAATATTGAGCACGTAGATGCCACCTCCAAAGATCATGTTCACGTCTTTGGCAAAACAGGTTGCGCCTGGGTCTGTTCAAGAGGGAGAAAGGAGATAGCACTCCGTACTGAGTTTGATCTGGACAGTAGAGATTCACAGAAAGCGCCATCTCTGGGAATGATATCAAAGCGGATTGTGGTCTCGTTAGCATCGTACAGGTAAGCATTTATGAATGGAGATAGAAATCTGACTCCTGACAATTCTAGCCATGTCATGTTCATAGTTCATAACTGCCTAATGTATACAAGTTTATGAAAAGGTACCCGTATGGTTTAGCACTGAATTGTGGCCCATTTGTATCCATTCTCTACTAGCAATCAAAACTAGATACTTGATGCTATGTTAAACTGAACTCAGTAGCCTGGTTAGTTGTTAATATTATTTGTTAGGTAGTGAATTAAGAATTAGTTTGATTGGTTAATGAGTACAGGTAATGAATGATGAATTATTGCGTTAATTGAGTGAAGGATACTCGCATACGGCTATATTTCGTGGTCATATATTTTGTGATTTTGCTTCAACACGGGGAATTCGCAAGATGTATTTTCGACTGATTTCATTTATTTGATTACTTTCCTACAGTATAAGAGTTACATTTTTGGTGCGTAAAGTCGCAATTCGCGAATAACCTCCGCGAAATATTCAGGTTATACAATAGTTTGTGCGTTAGTGAGTTGTTTGTAGTGAAATAGTGGTTATTAGTTTATTAGTTAGTTAGTTCGTTAGTTAGTCAATTTTTATGTGTTATTTCTTCTCTTTTTTTTGGGGGGGTGGTAGTTTCTAATTGTTGACAGTTAGGGAGGAAAAGTCTGTTATTTCATAACAATTTGGTAACCAAACTTTGTTTTTTTTGGTATTTTATGCAGCCATTCTATTTGTTAACAACATGTGTAATCAACATTTCATTGTTTGTTTAGTCTCCTCTCTGTGCAGCACAATCTCCATGTTAATACTGGGAAAGTTTGTCAAGAAAGAAGTAATGTATGGTTGTCGTAAGTAACCTATTTATGCTAATATTTGAATATAAGTAACTCTAATTACCATAAGTAAATTATCCAGATAATTAATTATACGTTACATAGTATTAGCCTCATTTTCTCTTTATAGTGCAGTTATTTTAGATAATAGCGGCAAACAAATCATAACAATATTTCTCTTATCCACCTCCATTTTGCTACAGGTGCTCAAGAAGTAGGAGATGCGCGCGGTGAGGAGAAAGGGTGCTATGTGGGATGGGTGGTGAGAAAGTCTATGGCTGCAAGCTCAGTGAAAATCCAACAGAAGTCTATTGATCCATGAGTAGTTTTATTATGTATTTGCACTTGTTAACCCTTTAAAGTACATTGTAACAAAGAGTTGTATTACTTCATTTTGATATCTGAGTGTAAACCCAAAGCGGTTAACTACAGATATTTCATCAAACGTTATTCTAAGATAACAAAAAATGCAAACAAGCTACTTGATTAATAAGGGAAAGGAAATGGTTAATACCATGGAGATCTCAGTATTTTCTGTAAACATTCATGCTTTTTAACCCTACCGAACGCATAATCAAGTAAGCCATCCCAGGTACAGATGAATATTGAACAGGGCGGTGCGTATAGGATTCAAGCATGCGTCGAAGTTGGGAGGCTTTTGGTTTTTCGTCTATCTATTGCAAACTTTGTGGAGTTGTTGTTTCAATGGGTTTCTAGTGAATTATATTGAACTGTATATACTGTATGATCTGAAGTGAGATATGTAAGATATGTTGTTCTTGTGTATTGGACAAGCATTACCACCAGGTAACCAAATTTTATTTACAAAATCCTTCCATAGAGTAAAAAATCGAAAGTTCCTACCTGGTTACCCAAGGGGGGGGGTGGAGGCTAGGTTAATAGATTTATTTTAGTTTTAAAAGAATCAAGTTAATTATAGCCGGAACTGTTCTTCACTGGCAACTGTTGTTTTACGCCTATTAAGATCTCGGGGCAAATAATCAAATTGATTACTTGGCAATTAGTTAAAATCAAACACCTGTAAAAGAAACAATCTCGGTAAATAAGTAAATTAATTAGTTGTGGCATTAATCACTGAATGAATAAAAGCTGTCACTCAATGTATGAATAATAAAATTAAAAACAAATATATTAAAAGGTGGATAAATGATAGAGAGATAGATAGATAGATAGATGGATAGGAAGATAGATAGGAAGATAGATTGATGGATAAATAGACAGATAGATAGATCAATAGAAAGATAGATAGATAGATAGATAGATAGATAGATAGATAGATAAGACAACTAAAGCAGACATAGTTGTTTTTGTTCTTCAGGGTTAATCTAATACATTTATAAATGTGCAAACTACAAACAGACTCACAACAAACAAATAAAGAAACATGCACTATCACATACACATACAAACTATGTACACTGTCTTTCATCCTTCTAACTTTCATCATGTCTCTTGTAGCAAGCTGATTGGTCTGTTGATCGGCACTCGTATCCTTGAGGATGCCAGAGAGATCACGGGCAGCATCAAGCATTCGTTACATGTTCCGACCGTTGCCAGGCGGCAAACCTCCGCCCTTCTTAACGTCCCGGGATTTGGAATGCCTACTGCCCGGAGGTGATTAATATTTGTTTTTTTGTTTTTGTCTTTTTTTCTCAAATATCTGCAACATTTGTCATATAATTAATACATTCTTCTTTTAATACATTCTTTTAATAATTGTCCAAAATCAAAAAAAGTTTTGTTTTCTTGTTTCGTTCATCCTGCATGACCAGTTTATGTCCATCATAGTTATGGACATTATCAGTAATTTTCCTAAATTGATACATTTTTGACATTTTAAAGTTGTGTGGATAAAAATAACAGACTTTTAATAATGAATGCTGTAATTATTTTCTCTAGAATTAGAGTGCATGATTGTTTTTTCAGGTTTTTTTTAATGAATTAACTAATTTTAATCAAGTTTATTAAAAAATGTATTAATCAAAAATTACAAAGCATGTCAAATGTTTTAATATTCAGTAAACTGTATGTTAAATCTTATTTCTATGTAATCTGGGAATGTTCATTTGCTGCATTTTACATATTAAACAGTACATCTTTATACTAGTATGACAACTAAATTATATTCACATCTTGTTCATGAAATTGAGTGAAATTAATTGTTGAATTTATGTTTCTTGTTCTGTTTATTTTAATTTATTATCTAAATTTAACAGGACTACATCATTCTGGAAATTTCTCACCTCCCAGTACTTTTCATACAACAATGACATGTATGTGTGTATACAATATTAAGATTTAGCCTTTTCTTCTCAGTAGTACCTCGGTTCAACACACACAAACTTTCTCACTAGATTTACATTTTATTCAGCTAATAAATGTTTCTGTTATGTGTTAATCTGTTGATGTATGAGTGCAGGCAGTTACATCTGGTTCATCATAAGATATATGAAAATACCTGTTCTTTGAGAGTACAACTTAAATTGGCTTTGATTTTTTTAAAAAGTCAATTCCACTCTTATCTATTATTTACAGTTATGAATAATTAAGTTGTGTGTTATAAATGTAAGCCGCAAAATAAAAATGCTCTCCAGTGAACATTTTTGAACTCGTAATCAACAGATTAACAAATCTCTCTCTGTCAACAAGTTTCTTTTGTATCTCTTTCTACTCACTTTCGTCTCTTGTAAATAATTTTTGTTTGTATTTACCAACTTTCATGTCTGTCTGGTTTCTTCATCTGTTTGTCACAGTCCTTCTGTTTTCCCACCCTTTGTTTCTGAAATGTCTTGTTTTTGTTGATTTAACATGGAGGTATTCTAGTTCTGGAAAACAACTGAATTATCTTTTGTACCCACTTTTGTAAGTGTCTCAATCTTTCTATGTTTCTCTGTTTGTCTGTACTTCAATCTGTCAGTTTGTTGAATGTTCACTTATGTAAGTTGGGATCAAACCTGGTTACTGGAGTAATTTATAAGTATATTGAGAACATATTACAAATAACATTTATTCACGGGAATCATTTGGTACACTTTAGCTTCTATCATTTCTTGACCACCCAACCATAATTCCATTCACATATTGCCTGTGATCAACTGATCACCAATAGCATTGTCATAACAGAGACACAGGTAGTTCATTCCCGTTGTCATGGATCTAGTAGCTGCATCGGTTGCCATGCCAACAACATATGGATGAACATCATCTCTGCCCAATCCATCCACTAGCAAATCCTCCCCTCCACATCATGCCACTTGCCCCCACCCCACACCCTCCAAACACACACTCATACACCATTGCCGCCATCACAGGTAGAACTGTATGTTTTTTTAAATCTGTTGGATTGTTAAAAAGTATATAGTCTCGGAACTGTAAGACGGAGTTTCATGTAATTCTTTCAAACTTTTCTATATACCGTAATGTGGCAACAAAAAACAACTAAACAAAAAGATCTCAGGATGTAACACTGTTTCCAAAGGCAGCATGAATAGCACTAAAATATTACTCATTTTTGGATGATTCAGCAAATTTCTGGACTTATTTTCTTTCCACCATCTTATGAAAAACAAGCAAAACTACCACATTCTTTGTAAAAAACAAAAAACAAAAGAACTAACTTCAGTTTATGTATGTGACTCTCCATAACAAGAATGAAAAAACACACACAAAAAGGTCATTTTTTGCAAATATTTTTTTGTTTTTCTAAATTTTTAAGACCTTTTACAAACTAATTTCCAAATATCTGTTTAAATTTTCGGTTTGATAGTTTCGAGATAAAATAGAAAAAAACAAGGTCTACTTATTCTAAATCCCTTGTCCACCTTGTTTCTTTGTATAAGTGGTAATATTTGGGTTTAAGATGTAAAAGCCACAGTAATAAACCTGTTTAAACCTAGGAATACATTTTTCGTAGAAATCCGTCATGATCTGAAAGTGAGTGTCTGGTTTTCACTCATTTTGTAGTATGTGAATTATACATTTCTATAATTCCTTGCGGAATTTGCTAATAAAATTAACATTGCAGCAAATCACTTCAACTGTACAAATAATAACACAGTAGATTAGTAGTAGATTAGAATTACCTCACCAAATGCAATTCATTATTCATTAATAACATTTATCATATTGGTCTGAAAGGAAATAAATATGTTCCTTTAAACTCACCAATTTTACATTACACTGCCCTTAACCAGCCTACAATACATGCCAGCTTCAGCTGCTAATAATTTCTTGCCCAGAAAGTTTCTTCACTATGTTAATGAAGTTGATGAGTTCCTGTCTGATACCAGGAAGAAAGGAAACCATTGCTTCCTGTTCAACTAATCTCAGTTTCTCTTATCTTTTTCTAATCTCAATCTTGTCAATCTAGCCAAAGTAGATGCTATAGTTCCCTTGAGTCAATTCTCCATAATCAGCTGGTATTTTTGTTTTCCTGAAAATGCCATTTTTTTTATATTTCAGTTTCAAATATTGTTCCTCTTATTCTACATATGAGATTTCCTGTCTGACTTGTAGTATTGATCATAGTTGTAATTGCATTACCATGAAATTTGAGACTGGAGCAAGGTAGTAGAAAATTAAACCAATTGTAACTGTCAATAGATCACTATCATGGTAAATTTACCAGCAATTCATTGAAGAATTGGAAACATGCTGCAATTGTGAAACAAAACAGATTTAGATTATCAGTGTAGGCCTATGTATGTGTATACACCAATTTGAGAGAGAAAATATCCAGTAAAAATATTGCCTGTATCATAATATTTCACTGAGCACATGGTATAAAATATCTCATTTGAGGTATATCTATATTTTTTTTTCTTTTAGGAGAGAAAGAGAACACTTATGTATGTGTTATATTGATATCTAATGAATGAAATAATATAAGATTTCAATGTAGTTTAAGTCCTCATGATGTCTAATTAAGGCAATTGTGGATTTGTGGTATAGCCTCTAATTCTTATTTGTAAAACTCCTAAATTCTGTGAAACAGGGACACTGTGTCAGCCTTTGGCATAGATTTCCTGAAGCAGGGTAAGGGTGGCAGCCAGTACAAGCTGAGGATGAGGAGGAAACGACGACCCCTGACCCCATCATCCAGCTTTGATTTCGACGAGGAGATGTCCATGGAAGGGCCAGCCCCAAATACCCCATCTTCAGAAGCCTCTGACAGCTCATTTGATTCGTCGGCAGCGAAGGTAGGCATGCATGGAATCATGAAAGCAGCTTATGAGAACTAGCATGCCAAATGCTCTGAAAATATTGTTGGCCACTTTTACACATTTTTTTTTGTACGTATTTATATATTGTTTTTATCTTGTAAATGAAGGTGGAAACAAATATCAATCCAATGAGTCAAACAAGTCAAATTGTACAACCACGCACCCTAACTTTTATTGAGATGATAAGAAACATCCTTGTGGTGTAATCTGAATTATATCAACAAATAACATATAACTATACAGTACATATTATTCCTAGAGTGTAAATAGGGTCTATGCCAGTTAACTCTTAATGTGCCATGGATATTTGAACTCTATGGACATTGTATGTATTGAGTGGTGCATAGTTGTGACTTTGGCACGTAAAGAGTTAAAGATTACTCTGGTGACACATCACGAATAAGAAATTACTATAATTTTACATGCTTGTATAAATCATAGACAAGTTTGGAGAGTATTGGGGATATAAAACTGGTAAAGTCTTAAGTTCATAAGATATGAACAAGTATTGAATAAACTGATTGAAAGGTGAGTGTATGACAAAGTTGTATTTCAATTTACTTCATGAATGTATTATCATTCACTCATTTGTTTTCTTCCAGAATGGCATAGCCTTCCCTGAAGTGAGCGGTGAGCGTCGGGGCAGCACTGTCTTCCCAAGGTAATAGAACAACCTAGTAACCATGGTTACTGTTGAAGGTTCATGATTACGATCTTTCACAATTTTTTGATCTTGCATTAAAGATATCATTTAACAATGTTCTCTGTTTTTACAAATCTGAACTAATAGTGTTCCTCATATATATAAGTGTCTCTGATAAGGTCTAAAAATGAAACCATGAAAAAATTGTACTAAACATTCATTTAATTCTTTCAAACACTGAAAATTTCAGAGTAACTAAGAGTTTTTGCCATGCCCATATTCCTCCCATAAACTACTGTGTTCAGATTAATAAGAGGTGGCTCAATGCTTAATTTATGTGTGATATTCATCCACACATTGCCTGAAGATATAAATTCCATATATGTTTTTTTCTTGTTTCAGTCTGTTCTTGGCCACTGAGCTGGGGTCAACACAGAACAAGGAAGAGGAAGAAGAAGAGGACATCTACGAACCTCAGATGTCAAGGGTCAAGCAGACAATCTTGGTAATTTCTCTGATGGCCTGGGTAGGAGATGATGTCCCTAACAAATCATTCAAATCTAGCTTTAGATTCCTATCTGTGTAAATGTACAATGTTTGCATGTGGAATCCTCTCAGGGCAATGCTAGGATGTGATGAAGTTGGAGCTGGGATGGGAGGCAGAGAGAAGGGGTCTCATACTTCCATAAATCTTGACTTCTGATGTGGATGTAATGGTGTGACTTTGAAATATTTCTACCCCCAGGCCCCACCAAATGAAGTTTAAAGAGGGTATCGTAGGAATCAGCAGTTGGTCAATTGGTCCTTTCCAAATCTGGCAGATCAATCTTCTTCCTCAGTTTTTGATCAATGCTCATGAAATTTGGCACATACTTTGGTCTTGGGGTAAAGGTGTGCAAGACATATTTTTTGAATGTGTCAGAAACTGCATTGCCATGGTAACAGCATATTGCAATAAATCAAGGAGAAATCTTGCAAATGGAACCACTTCCTCAGTTTTTGAGCAATGTTCCTGAAGTTTGGCACACACATTGGTCTTGCCGTGAAGATGTGCAAGATAGCTTTGGATGTGTTAAAAACTGCATTGCCATGGTGACGGTATTATGGTGATAAATCAGTGGTAAATTTATCATGTCTAACTACTTTCTAAGTTTTCAAGCAATTCTCATACAATTTGGGACACACTTTAGTGTCCAAGACACATTTGTTTGTGTGTCAGAAACTGCTATGCCATGGTAATGCCACATATGGCCATCCTGGAAGGCAGCCAGTGAGAGTATTAATCACCTTCAGTGATATTTCTAGTTCATTTTGCTTTCTATCTCAAGTCACAAACTAACAACACTTTAATTTATTTACTCTTTTTGTAACTTATGAAATTTCTCTTCTTGTCGTTACAGAGCTTGTTTGCCAGGAACTTCTACAACATCAAATATGTGGCCCTTGGCCTGGCATTCTGTATCAACTTCCTGCTACTGTTCTACAGGGTAAGACTGAAATATGTCAAGAAATTTGCCAACATTCACACGATACAACAATTCATTTACAATGTTTCTGTTTTTTGAGAGTGTTTTTGTCAGTGGAGAAGATAGTCAGCGGACTGTATTCACATTATTCTTGAAGTCTCTATTTGATTATTATCATGTTTGTATCCCCACCATACTAAGTTTCAAGAGGGTATGCCAGAGTTTTCTTTACAATTTGGTGGTTATATGTGATAAAAAAATTGAAATAAATTTCTACTACAGGTTGGTAAGTTGTTCAAATAAAACATATTGCATTGAAACCTTTTGTTTGAAATAACCTTTTGGAAGAAACCTCTGCAGTTTTTAACTGATTCAAGTGAAAATTGTACACATAATGACTTTATTTCATTGTTATTGTTGTATATTAAGTACATATAATAATTTCCAAAAAAAAAGGTAATTGTGGTCAGGTGTCATAAATTGCATATCAGAAGTTTGTGTATTTATCACCAAATGTTGTCCTGAGGTCTGAATATACCCTGGGCTC
>JZLH01S0324354.1:0-16976 GCA_001188425.1 Eucidaris tribuloides | reverse complement strand
GATCATGACGTCATCCTTCGGTCGCGCCGCATCCAGTGCGGCTTGGAGCTGCGCCCAGCATCTTTCCACAGCTTGGTGATCCCACTCCAGACACGTGACCCTGGCGATGAGGACCCGAAGACTCGCGGGCATTATTTCAAGAGGGATGGGTTCGAGGAGCACCAACACTATCTCGGATGTCCGAATCTGCAGCGGGTTCGCCTCCAAGGTACCGGCGCAGGCCATGTCTAACTCGAGCATGCACTGGCCGTTCTGAATGAAGCGATGGTTCAGGAGGAACAGCGCGATGCGGCTAGAATCGAGCGCAGCGGTGACATTGTCGAGGCGACAGGTTCCGAGACGAAAGTTCCGGAATGCGAGACAGAGTTCGAAGTTAAACGGCGCCCCCTCGAGTCTCGGTATCATTTCGTCCTCGACAAACTGACGATCGTCGTCGTCATGGCAAACATAGGCATCGAACAGAATGTTTCCATTGTTAGGGTGATCGACATCGTCTAGCTCTCTGCCCGCGTAGAAGTAACCTTGACGACGGTTCCATAATCGCTTCAGCTGTCGACCAACTAAAACAGACAGTACTATCACAAATACGCCCACCACTCCAATGCTCAGATACACTCTCCACGATAAGGCCTTGATATCGACAGGTTCAATCGTTGGAATGTTAGGGAAAGTTGGTATTGGCGGGAAAGTTGGGAAAGTGGGTAATGTTGGTATTTGTTGGGTAACAGGACAGAGAGACTCAACTGGTCGATCCAACTCAGACCCAAATACTTGAATCGGATAGTAACACTCGTATTTTCCTTGCCAATAACAGAAGCGGAGTTGCCCTTCGTATTTGCGGCTTTGGTACCAACGCATAAATGCGCACAATTCTTCTGTACAATTGAATGGATTACTTTCCAGACAAATATCTTCTAGAGCTGGAGTACTTTCAATTCTTTGTACCGCTACCTCGTTGACATTCCGTATGTCGCAGTTTACACAGTTGAGAAGTGTCAAATTAGGCAAGTTTAACAAAAATGCAAAATCCGAATGGGAATCTCGAATGGGATTGAAAGACAAACTCAAGTCTTGAAGTGCAGGCAAGTGTTGAAATGTATCCATGTCCACTTGAGTTATATCGTTGAACGTCAAATCCAAAATCTCCAAATTAGTCATGTTAGTGAAAGCATTTTCTGAAATGTGAGTAATGTCATTAGATGAAATAGAGAGATACCGGAGATTTAACAAACCCGCGAAGGCATTCTCTGGCAAGTGATTTAAGTTTTGCTGTTGAATCGTGAGCCTTCGTAGAGAGTTCTTGACCGAACGCAATGCGTCAATGGGAATATGACTCAAATTATTGTCAATAAATCTCACTTCGTATAAATTAGAAATACCAGCGAAGAAATTCAAAGGTATACAATGAACATAGACTTGATTGAGATAAAATTCACGGAGATTTGGAAACTTCACGAAACTGTTATTTCCAAGGGAGATTGTTGAAATAGGATCTAGTAGGTCTCCAGTTTTCCCGAGAGACTTGATATCTGGAGGAACAAAAATGTCTGTGAAATTGAAAGGATCTTCAGGCGGGAACACGTTACCATCATTGCACCGAGCTCGAGTTCCGTTGATCCACGGGATGGATACCCAGAAGCACCAACATACCGAACACAGCTCCGTACCGTAAATAGTTGTTTCTGGAAACGATGTAGCTGTACTGTTAGCATCAGGCAGAAATGGCGGCCAAGTGGTACAATGGTACGTTGCCGATGATATTACAATGATAACCAAGATAGTGTACGCAGTTGCTTCAGCCATCCCGACCAGGACTAACTTTTCAAGACGAAAATCTGTGGGAAACAGTCTTACAAAATACAGGAATGGGTTACAGCTTCGATTTTTCTGAAACGAGGTTAATTGGGCTGTAAATGTCAAGACCAGCCGGCGTCATGCCACAGTGTCAAATCTGTAGAAGACGGGCCCGGGAAGACGAGAGTGATTTCTGAAACTTTGGAGCAAGAGAGGACACGTTTTCCAAACAGTGAGATACAAAAGTAGAGATCACCAAAGACAGTACAGGCGGGATAACGCAGTACTTCACGGACTGAATGAATGGCGAGCTAAATGTATCTCTGACATCTTTCAATATGAAAGTACTCGTTAACCAATCACGACGAAAGTTTCTAATCTCTTCCTCAGCAACGTAGGAAACTTGGGAATCTTAATTGTATCAAAACCAAAAGAAACAAACTGTCGGGTAAATAATTCACTAACCATCATAAGAACAAAGGATTTAGTTTACAAGTAATGATTCAAGTACCGTAATACACTTCATTTCTTGCTGCATGTTACCACTTCAACTGTGGACAGAATCATAAGCAAGAATAAAACACGTGATGAAGGCGGAAATTATTCATTTCAGTTCTGTATGATAATTGTGATATTAATTACAGATCGTTTTCTCTTTCACTTTCTTTATCATTTCTTTTTTTAGAAAAATCAATTCGTTTTTAACAAGCAAAAACTCCTTCGCTATAGATATAGCCTATTGACATACAACTTAAATTTTTATATGTGTGTGCGCGCGCGTGCGTGTGTGTAAGTGTGTGTGTGTGTGTGTGTGTGTGTGTGTGTGTGTGTGTGTGTGTGTGTGTGTGTGTGTGTGTGTGTGTGTGTGTGTGTGTGTGTGTCGTCGTCGTCTGTGTGTGTGTGTGTGTGTGTGTGTGTGTGTGTGTGTGTGTGTGTGTGTGTGTGTGTGTGTGTGTGTGTGTGTGTGTGTGTGTGTGTGTGTGTGTGTGTGTGTGTGTGTGTGTGTGTGTGTGTGTGTGTGTGTGTGTGTGTGTGTGTGTGTGTGTGTGTGTGTGTGTGTGTGTGTGTGTGTGTGTGTGTGTGTGTGTGTGTGTGTGTGTGTGTGTGTGTGTGTGTGTGTGTGTGTGTGTGTGTGTGTGTGTGTGTGTGTGTGTGTGTGTGTGTCCGTCTTCCTTTGCGGCAGTATATTGTTTATATCATTTGCCTTATTTTGATTTACAACAAGAATTTACTTGTTATTGAATCATATTTCAACATTTGATTTATAACAACTATAGTTAATTTGATATGAAAGTATGGGTTCAGCGGAAAGTAAATTAGGTGATCAGCCATTGTGGTCTGACATTTCGGAACGTTCAGATTCTTTGCAATAAAAAGGTTTCAGATTAGACTTTGAAATTAAAAATTCTGCTATGGGATTGTCTTGGCAAGCCTTTTGATCAATTTAACAGTTGATAGAAAATCTCAAGTCACTTCAGTGGATAAACAATTTTGAATTCAGCAACTTCTTCCATTCTCCATAGATGTCTAAAGGGAATCAACGGAAGAAACTGCTACAATAATTACTTATTTACTGTAAGGCGCCATCCCGAGATGATCTCGTTCTTAGTGTCCAACAGGTTAAAGTAAAGAAAAATAGAAAGTAAAAGTAGAATACAAGTGGGCGGAACTACTTTTCACCCTCTTAAAGAATATACATATCTATATATGTATATAACACATCGAGAATGATCGCCTGACCGGATTACGTGAGTGTGAAACTGACATAGTTCAATAACCATTCAATTGGATAGATAGATAAATAAATAGATAAATAGATAAATAGATAGAAAGATGGATAGACAGACAGACAGATAGATAGATAGATAGATAGATAGATAGATAGATAGATAGATAGATAGATGGATAGATGGATGGATAGAAAGATAGGTATAGTAGATAGATTAGATAGATAGATAAAGCAGACGTAGATATAAATATAAATATAGAAAAATATAAAGATATTTATGTATTATGTATGGAAATGTATAAAGTAGAATATAAGTAGGCGGAACTACTTTCCTTAATTCCTCTTAAATAATACATATTTATATTTATATTTGTATATATATAATACATCGAGAATGATCACCTAACCGGATTATATGAGTGTGATACTGACATGGTACAATAACCATTCAATTGGATAGACAGATAATAAGATAGATAGATAGATAGATAGATAGATAGATAGATAGATAGATAGATAGATAGATAGATAGATATAGATAGATAGATAGATAGATAGATAGATAGATAGATAGATAGAGAGAGAGAGAGAGATAGATAGATAGATGGATAGATAGATCTATATCTATATCTGATATAGATATAGATAGATAGATGGATAGATAGATCGATAGATGGATAGATAGATAGATGGATAGATAGATAGATAGATGGATAGATAGATAGATAGATAGATAGGTGGATAGAAAGATAGCTGGATAGAAAGATAGGTAGGTAGGTAGACGTAGATACAAATATCGATATAGAAAAATATAAAAAAAGATGTTTATGTATTATGTATGGAAATATATACATGTATGCATACTTATCAAACTGCTTTCCCTCTGCAACCAAAATATCTGTACCGACATCCGATCCCCTCTGCAGAGCCCTTTATAGCGCCAGCATGCGACATCTGCTGGCCAACGTTGTCACTCTCCCCAGGGTCCGAAATGAATGTCACAATTTTGCATTTGAATCCTAAACCAGGGGCGGCGCCAGGGTAAAATCCTAGGGGGGGGGCGAAAACGTCAAAAATACCCAAATTTCATGAAAAAAAAAACAAGTAGGTTTTTGGGGGGGGATTTTTGAGAATTTTAGGGGGTGGCCGCCTTGAACTGCCTGAAGTTTGACCATTTTCAACTGTTAAGTTCAGGTAGGAACTTCTATAACACCCACGCAAAGTCGATGTTGTGTTTATGTAAAACACTTCGCTAAATTGGAAGGTCACGACTTCATTTCTCTGCTAAAATCATTTCCGCATGGCTTGTGTTTTCTCTGAATTTTCGATGTCTAGCAGAAGACGTCAAGAACATCATCATCCTACAATTCCCACTTCAAAATGAATCGTCTTTAAAGGCAAAATTTAACAACATTTCATGTTGAAAAAATATGAGCTTCATAATCCTTCATGCCTTATGTGTCTCTCATAAGATCCAAAAGTGAAGCCCCGTTAAAATTGTACTCGAAGACGATCATTAAGTGCTTTTGAAAATTGAAATTCAATGTGCAGCCATGCCAGTTTTCCCCCATAGAAAATCTGTGTCATAGACTTTTTCTCCACCGGATAAAAAGTCATATGCTGATATGCATTTGCGATTTTGGTATTTTATGGTGTTCATTTATCCATTTAAACACAACCATGTAGGCCAGATTTCAAAGCTGGAGATTTTTTTTTTAAATGGTGCTACTGCTTCCTCAATTTGGGATGGTGTCTTTAAAATCGAAAAGCCGAAATTGATATGGCGATGATTCTCATGAGAACAAAATATTCAGTGAATGGTATTCCAAAGATGGAGTGTTATGACGAACTTTGTCTAGTAAGAAGGGTGTACGATTTACGATATTGAGAATATACAATCAATTTCTGCTCTTACGAGAATTATGGGTTTTGTCCTGATTTTCGTAACTGATAATCATATTTCACCTGCTGGATACACCACTGACTTCTCTGTGCGCCAACTTTTGAAATCCTATACCATCTAATAATCAGATTGACATGTCACTATGTCAGTTATTTCAACTTTGTATAGCACAGAGTCCTGAAGGCGACAAATACAAACTAAGAAAGAAATCCAAAAGGCAACTTTTGATAATGTTTCCAGTTTTTACAAAATTTGAGCTTCATGATCGTCCATGCTAGCAGTGTGTTTCATAAGGTTTAAAAACGAAGTCCTGAGGCAAAAACAACAACAACAACAACAATAACAACAACAACAACAACAACAACAACAACAATGATTCAAACGAACAATGAATGCTTAAAAACACTAACATGTAAGTCAGATATCAATTTATTTTTACAATCTTTTAATAAGCCTTCCATTGTGTTTTCAACTTGTAAGATAAAGTCGTTGTCTCAATTTTCTGTATAATGGCACTCGGCAATCACTACAATTAACCCTCCATGAAATTTCCCTGTATGGAGATAATTATATCTGTCATAGCATGAACACTTCAAATGTTTTCGTTTGTTAATATTCCCTTTATCGTCCATGAATTGAAAAAGAAAAACAGAAGTCATTCCCCATTGTTTGTTCTGTTTTATTTGCGTTTGGCTGAAAGCCTGAGAGGCAAATTGCTATATTTTCAGGCAAACATTACATCGCTACCTTCAATTCGACGATTTCATAGTTTTCAGAGTATGATGCCTACTTTATTTGAAGACCCCCCCCCCCCTCCCGATACTGTGCAAAATCTCTCTTCTACCTCCATGGTCTTAGGTATATCAATTTTACACCGAATATGAGGTGAAAAAAGTTGTGTAGATGTCTGTAAAAACCATTTATCTTTTTACATCCTTTCATAATTTAATTTTGCTTATAAAGTCACGTACGGCTGAAACAGATAAACAGAAGAGCCGGATGGTGTGGTCTTTAAATTCATACTGTTGGTAAACTTTGCGATAAAAGTAGAACATTGGGGGAAATATAATCTTTCCCATTTTGAACCATTTCTGTGGCAGACATTTGCGTAGCCAAAGGGGGGGGGCAGGGGGAGCAATTGTCCCCCCCCCCCCCAATAATGCATTTTCTGACTTTTGTCGTCGGTACATTTCGACCGGCGCCCATGACATCTTAACGACAAAATGTCTCAAGTACCGACGAAAATAAGCCAAGTAATAGCACTTTTTAAAGTGTAAAAACGCAAAATTGTTCAAACTCGCTCGCTCTGCTCGCTCGCATAACGATCAAGATTTTATCGACGGTGCTTTGCCGGTGATTTGTCAATCATAATTATCATAACGTCATGTCATCAATAATAGAAAAGAGGACCACGTCATCTTGTACCGACAAAATGTCTCACGTACCGACAAAAATAATATAAGCCAAGAAATGGCACTTTTTGAAGTGTAAAACCCCCATTTTTTTTCAAACTCGCTCGCACTGCTCACTCGCATAACAACCAAGATTTTGTTGACGGTATACTTTGCCGGTAATTTGTCAATCATATTATCACAACGTCATGTCGTCGGTAATAGAAAAGAGAACTATGTCATCGTGTGCTCACAAAATGTCCCAATAACCGACAAAAATAATGCAAGAAATTGATTTTTTTTTAATGAAAAAATGCGAAAATTTTTACCGACAAGTTGTCAGTCATAATGTAATGCCATAAGTAAAAGGGAAGTTTATGATCCTATATGTAAAAAGGAAACCAGTGAGACTTTTATCAAACCGACATTGAAAAAGGCTTTCAGGAAAGAAATGTTTGTCAAACATGACCTCTGTATACATTTCAAAAGGAGAGGAACTTCAAGCCATATATAGGGATGGGGTGTTAATTCACATTAGCATATTAAGTAGGTTTGATGTTTCCCGTTAAACGGTTTTGATGGCTTGGAAAGACTTCCAACGAACCGTCATATGTTACTCTGACGCGGTCCTAGAAAGAAGACCACATCCGGCGAAGAAGAACGTGCCTCCTATCTTCATAAGACAGTGGTAAGGAGGACACGCCTTATATTTTAGACAAAACCTTTTCAAGTAATAATTCCTCACTCTTTATCAATTCTAAAGGCGGTTTACGATTGCCAACATCCTAAAATTTACTGCCATGCGATTTTTCAGTACAATGATCTGGAGAGAAGGCCATCATCTTTAATTAGTAGCCTTATCATCCTTACCACTGTCTTATGAAGATAGGAGGCGCGTTCTTCTTCGCGGGGTGTAGTCTTCTTTATGAAACCGCTTCAGAGGAACATATTGACATTTTTTGTTTGTTGAAAGTCTTTCCAAATCATCAAAACCGTTTCACGGGAAATATGAAACCGAATTACGATGCTAGTGCATGTGAATTAACCCCCCACCCCTATAGGGAGGCGAAAATGTAAAATTTTATGTTCCAGTCCCTCTGTCGTCAGGGGTGCGCCTGCATTTGATAATTTCTCCGCCTTGGAGAAGAAAGGAGAAAGAATATTTATTGATTTCTTTTCAAATAATTTGTTATTTTCCAATAATAAACTTCATTAGGACATCATTATAGAAAGACCCTTCCAACTCAAAATGCATGCGTTATAGTGTATGTTACAATACTTTTGAGTAGGGAGGGTATAGGCCTACATAACGTTACTATCGACAATACTAATTATAGCACGAATAACATTTTTTTTTAATTGGTGAATATGAATGTGATGTTGTACTCAGAATATCGCATGCATTGTCTAAGTTAATTGCAATGTTATGAGGTGATAATTCAATCTTCCTTCTCCTGAAAAAAAAAAAATCGTATGCACATTATACTCAAACTTTATAGTCCATATTGACCCCATATTACACCATCATAAAATACTTAAACTACATGATATTCACACCTACCATACATCAATATTTACGTTCAAGTATACTCAAAATTTACTTCCGTTTTTCCATAATGCTTTTACTGCTAACTTCAATATTCACCCGTATATAACCCACCCGTCATCGCAACGATTTCCCTTATACAGGGTGGCCCGGAAAGAATGCTACAACTGCGATCGCTAATTTCTTCAACATCATCTGCAATATGTCATTGTTTTTTTTTTTTCCAGCGGGTAGAACATTCTTTTTTCCAACAATATGATACCGGGATCATTGATTTTGAGTAATTCGTTTGGGTCCTGCGACCATTTTTCCGAGGCAATGTCGTTTTCCAAATTTGCCATTTTTTCATTAGCGACGGTCATCCAAACATCGAGATATTCTCACGTTTCAATGTGCCATACCAGACAAACCGCGATGACAATCGAGATGCAGCTCACATGTTCTTCCTTATCAAAGCGAGGGCATTCCTGCCCTTTGTCTCGACGGAGCTTATTCTATGGCACACCGTAACGCGAGAATATTTCGATGTTCTGATGATCGCTGGAGTTTAAAAAAAATAGCAAATTTAGGAAGTTACATTGCCTCAGAAAAATAGCCCTACGATCCAAACGTCTCAATCAAAATTAATGATCATGGTATCATTTTGTTGGAAAAAGAATGTTACCCATGAAATAATTGTTACGATCAATTCACACGAAAAGATGAAACAAAAT
This sequence comes from Eucidaris tribuloides, assembly GCA_001188425.1. NCBI lineage: Eukaryota > Metazoa > Echinodermata > Echinoidea > Cidaroida > Cidaridae > Eucidaris > Eucidaris tribuloides. The sequence goes on along the minus strand of JZLH01S0324354.1, from coordinate 7,900 downwards.
GATACCAATATTTTTTGATTTAACAAATATTTATTATATGGGGTATTTCCCCTTTTTCTCAAAAAAAAATACAAACAAATTTTCACAATCTTTCACAATGATCGCTTACAAGTAAATCTTAACTTACAATGCTTAAAGGATACTGCTAGTCGATATGAATCCACGTTCCAGTTGATGCCCAAGTAGTATCCCATTCAGCTATCCAAAATTATTGATCCGCGATATTGATCCCGATGTTGTACGCTGAATAGCAGATTTTCGGGTCATCAAAGTCCAAACAGATGATCCAGATGATCCCAATTAGTAGAAAGTCCCCAATTGTATGAATTATAATCCAATGGCAAGGTGTAGCAGGTATTCCCAATTGAATCGGTGTGAGCTAACTTCACAACACACGTCCAATTGCAGCCACCATGATGTACGTAGTAATTCCAAATTAATCCACAGGCTATTCTCAGGGTAATAAACAGCAGGTCCACACACCAAAACTCTCCTATTTAACTCCACAGGTTGTTGTATGCTGCCAAGGTCACATAAACTCTAAATGCAGGTTACTATAACACATGGACTTAAGCCTAAGATGACAGAAACTCTGAACTCATGGTCCAAAACAACTGATATTTATATCAAAACCCTCTTAGTCTAGAATCATCTATTCATCTTGTAAATATGACAACATAACAAACACAATGACCTATTCTAGAATCTACTATTATCTAGACTATTCCATTCATAAACAAACCTGTTTACAACATTAGCCTAAAGGTCACTGAACTCCACTAGTATGTTCACAGGAAATGCCTCCTTTATCATGCTAATTAGCTGACACCTGGGAGTTCATTTTTTCTATGTAAATTACATTTGGCCCAGACAGTCTCTTCAACATTCCAGAATAGTCTAGGCAGTAAAATATTTCAATGTAGATTTCACCAGCACATAACTGATCTAATTAGTGGCTAGAGTAGCATGTACAGCAGCATGTAATAGATAATCACAAATTTTTATAACATAATCACCAATGACATTTTGTGGATGATGTTGAAGAAATTAACGATCGCATGTGTAGCAGTTTGTTTGGGCCACGCTGTATGACCCTATTTATCACTCATTGCTCACAGGTCAATTAGACACCACGGACCCGACACGTGAAACTCACTCCCAGAACAATAAATTATTTAAATCATTCAAATCATGAATATGAAGAAATATATCTTATCAAATTATAAATAACTTTGTCATTGATTTTGTATACTTGTTTGAAAAATGCAGAAAATAAACTCAATTCAACTCAGTTCATTTAGTAATTAAGTTTGATATGGTCACCACATGTTTCATTTCTGGGCCTAGTCTGACTTCCAGACTCTGCCCATGATGAAAGAAGTTCTGGCAGTCAGACTGGTTCTGGGCCGTAAATCGTCTCTTCGTATAAAAAAGGATGTGAAAGAAGGAATTTATATAATGAATAAAATATAATTCAAACAGGTGAAATGTGCTGTACAAGATTTTTTTTTCGGGTCATTTTTATGTTACCCGTAAACAACCATGAGCAATATATTTGTATGGGTAACATAAAATGACCAAAACCAAAACAAAAATCTTGTACAGCACATTTCATCTCTCTGATTAATATCGTTCATTCATTCATTCAGATAACTGCCTTCTTTCACATCCTTTTTCAGTTTTCATGTCCTTTTAATTACCATTGAAGACACAATTTTAAATGTGGAGGTTCAATTTTTTTTTTTTAAAAAGTCAAACTTTGATATTTGAGCTATATACACGGTGAAAACGCTGTTGAGTGGACAAATAAACACACTAGGCTTTGGAACATTATGCTGTCACTGGCAAAAATTTGTAGACCAGCGCTTCTCAATCGTTGATCCGCGCCCGTGAGCCGCGAGGACGGCCAAAATATTTTTGAAATGAAATGAAATAATAACCGTGTCGTCTATAATATCGCAAGACACGACTTAAATGGAATCAAATCTATCGAAATGAAATTCCCAGCGGGGTTTTTTCCATCAATGCAATGATTGCATGTGCTCGCAATTCGTTATCTTTTTAGTTTTGTCATGTCAAATCATTTTGTTTTCGTAAGTTTGGCCTCAGACAATTTCTACGAGCGAAAGTTGGCCTCGAAGAATTCATACCAGCTTTACTGGACCTCGAATTAAGAAAGGTTGAGAAGTCCACCAGGTGCACAGCACTCTACGGAGGAAATGGCCTAGGCAAAAGTGGGTACTCACAGATTTTCACTTTTTTAAATGCTACGTGTCTCTTTTGCACGCCTAAATCTTAAAGGTATATATTGGCTAACATTTACCACAGTTGAAAAAAAAAATCTGAGCTACATGATTCCCCATGCTACCATTGTCTTTGATAAGGTCTAAAAGTAACGCCCTGAAAAAATTGTATTTCAAAATGAATATTTAGTGCTTTAAAAAAGTGAAAATCGTAAGTTGATCGGATTCACCTGCCCATTTTCTCCCATAGACTATACTGTGTGTACTTCTAGGCTATTTAAACTCGCCCCGAGTTTTAGTTGTTCACTCATGCATAACTTGCCATTGGCAGTGTAACTTTCCAAACTTTTTTATTCTAGGGTGTTTATTTGTTCATATGAACACTACTATGTAGTTCAGATATCAAAATTTGACAATTTTTTAAATTGAAGCTCCACAATGTTAGCCTATCACTTTAATTGTGAAAATACACTGGTACAGAAGAAAATGCTATTTAAGAACCTTTAGCAAAATGTAGGAGCTAGAAACGCAGTTTTAGTGGAATTATAGTAAACGTTAAACTTCGATTTGATTTTGTTTTTCTTTCGTGACAAAATACTAGTCTATTTTTAGACAGTGCATGCAGGTTTTTTTTTTTTTTTACCTCCAAGGACAGTTCCACCGAGAGTTAAGTGCAATATAGGTTTCACATAAATGACATTTAATTCCTTTTGTGCCTGGCACATGCCAGCACAAAAGTAGGTCAATATAATTACTGCAAATTTGTAGTGGGCCTGAAGTGAGATTTTAAACTGTGTGCCTAGAACTTACACTATACATTTATTGTTGTTGTTAATGTTGTTGTTTTTTGCTCATTTTTCAAAAATTAGCTAATCTCTGATCTTCAAATTTCACAGGCAAGTCCTTATGTTATGGGAGAAATGCAAATGGGATTCCTACCTTTAAAGCAAACCTTATGTTCATTTTGAAGTACAGTTTTCAAGGCTTCAAATTAAGATCATAAACTTATATCATAGAGTATTATGCAGTTCAGATTTTTGAAACGGTTAAATTATGCTTTGAAAGGTAATCTTTGCCCTGCTTTTTGGATATAAAATCCATCTTTTATGTCGAGTCGAGGCATACATCCTATATCGCTTGTTCTCGCACATCGTTGTCATCAATATTGTTCATTCCTTGGCCTATGATCTCATCCCCGTCGCCGACCATTGCGTCATCCCCGTCGCCGACCATGACGTCATCCTTTGGTCGCGCAGCATCCAGTGCGGCTTGGAGCTGCGCCCAGCATCTTTCCACAGCCTGGTGATCCCACTCCAGACACGTGACCCTGGCGATGAGGACCCGAAGACTCGCGGGCATTATTTCGAGAGGGGTGGGTTCGAGGAGAACCAACACTATCTCGGATGTCCGAATCTGTAGCGGGTTCGCCTCCAAGGTACCGGCGCAGGCCATGTCTAACTCGAGCATGCACTGACCGTTCTGAATGAAACGATGATTCAGAAGGAACAGCGCGATGCGGCTGGAGTCGAGCGCAGCGGTGACGTTGTCGAGGCGACAGGTTCCGAGACGAAAGTTCCGGAATGCGAGACAGAGTTCGAAGTTAAATGGCGCCTCCTCGAGTCTTGGTATCATTTCGTCCTCGACAAACTGACGATCGTCGTCGTCATGGCAAACATAGGCATCGAACAGAATGTTTCCATTGTTAGGGTGATCGACATCGTCTAGCTCTCTGTCCGCGTAGAAGTAACCTTGACGACGGTTCCATAATCGTTTCAGCTGTCGACCAACTAAAACAGACAGTACTATGACAAATACACCCACCACTCCTATGCTAAGATACACTCTCCACGATAAAGCACTGATATCGACAGGTTCAATCGTTGGAAAATCAGGGAATGTGGGTATTGGCGGGAAAGTTGGGAAAGTGGGTAATGTTGGTATTTGTTGTGTAACAGGACAGAGAGACTCAACTGGATGGTCCAACTCTGGGCTAAATAATTGAATCGGATAGTAACACTTGTATTCTCCTGGCAAGCGACCCGGAAAGAGACAGTAGCGGAGTTGCCCTTTGTATTTCCGGTTTTGGTACCAACGCATAAATGCACACAATTCTTCTGTACAATTGAATGGATTACGTTCCAGACAAATATCTTCTAGAGCTGGTGCACTTTCAATTCTTTGTACCGCTACCTCGTTGACATTCCGTATGCCGCAGTTTACACAGTCGAGAAGTGTCAAATTAGGCAAGTGTAACAAAAATGCAAAATCCGAATGGGAATCTCGAATGGGATTGAAAGACAAACTCAAGTCTTGGAGTGCAGGCAAGTGCTGAAATGTATCCATGTCCACGTGAGTTATATCGTTGAACGCCAAATCCAAAATCTCCAAATTAGTCATGTTAGTGAAAGCATTTTCTGAAATGTGAGTAATGTCATTAGATACAATAGAGAGATATCGGAGATTTAACAAACCCGCGAAGGCATTCTCTGACAAGTGATTTAAGTTTTGCTGTTGAATCGTGAGCCTTCGTAGAGAGTTCTTGACCGAACGCAATGCGTCAATGGGAATATGACTCAAGTTATTGCCAATAAACCTCACTTCGTATAGATTAGAAATACCAGTGAAGAAATTCAAAGGTATACAATGAACATAGGCATCAATGAGATAGAATTCACGGAGATTTGGAAATTTAACGAGACTGCCATTTCTAAGTAAGTAAGTGACAGGATTTGGAAACTGCACGAAAGTGTTATTTCCAAGGGAGATTGTCGAAATAGGATTTAGTAGGTCTCCAGTTTTCCCGAGAGACTTGATATCTGGAGGAACAATAATGTCTGTGAAGTTGAAAGGATCTTCAGACGGGAACACTTCGTATAAATCGCAACTAGCTCGAGTTCCGTTGATCCACGGGAAGGATACCCAGAAGCACCAACATACCGAACACAGCTCCGTACCGTAAATAGTTGTTTCTGGGAAAGATGTTGCTGAACTGTTAGCATCAGGCAGAAATGGCGGCGAAGTGGTACAATGGTACGTTGCCGATGATATTACAATGATAACCAAGATAGTGTACGCAGTTGCTGCAGCCATCCCGCCCAGGACCAACTTTTCAAGACGAAAATCTCTAGGAAACAGTCTTACAAAATACAGGAATGGGTTATAGCTTTGATTTTTCTGAAACGAGGTTAATTGGGCTGTAAATGTCAAGACCAGCCGGCGTCATGCCACAGTGTCAAATCTGTAGGAGACGGCCCGGGAAGACGAGAGTGATTTCTGAAACTTTGGAGCAAGAGAGGATACGTCTTCCAAGCAGTGAGATACAAAAGTAGAGATCACCAAAGACAGTACAGGTGGGATAACGCAGTATTTCACGGACTGAATGAATGGCGAGCTAAATGTATCTCTTACATCTTTCAAAATGAAAGTACTCGTTAACCAATCACGACGAAAGTTTCTAATCTCTTCCTCAGCAACGTAGGAAACTTGTGAATCTTAATTGTATCAAAACCAAAAGAAACAAACTATCTGATAAATACTTCACTAACCATCATAAGAACAAAGGAATATTTAGTTTACAAGTGATGATTCAAGTAATACACTTCATTTCTTGCTGCATGTGACCACTTCAACTGTGGACAGAATCACAAGCAAGAATAAAGCACGTGATGAAGGCGGAAATTATTCAGTTCAGTTCTGTATGATAATTATGATATTAATGCAATGGTTTTCTTCATATTTATTAGGTCGTCAACAGTTTGTTCATTTTAAAGGCATTAATTCAGACATAAGACCGATTACTACAGGAGTACCACAGGGCAGCATTCTAGGACCTCTAAATTGTTCCTTTTATATGTTAACGATCTCGTCCGTGCGTCTGACCTCTTTAAGTTTATACTGTACGCAGACGACACCACACTGTTCCTTTCTGATGATAATGTTGACTGTTTAATCTCGAATTCCAACAATGAATTGGTAAAAATCTCTGCCTGGTTCAAAGCGAACAAATTACTCATGAATGAAGCAAACACAAAATTTATGTTATTCAACGTCAATAAAAAACGGCTTTGTCATGACCTAATTCTACGAATAAACGACGTACTATACCGAGAGTCGAGTGTACAAATTTTCTTGGTTTAATTATTGATAGTAAAATGAATTGGGATCAGCACATAAGTTTTATTGCTGCAAAAATTAGTGTGGCTATTGATGTTCTCAATAAAGTTAAGTCTATCCTTCCCCGTCCGACATTATTCATGCTTTATAATACTATGGTATTACCATACTATAATTACTGTTCTCTTATATGGGGACGTGCTACCCGGTCGCGGCTGAATAAATAATATGTTTACAAAAAAGAGCGATACGAATCTGCGCAGGTGCGCACTATAGAGCTCATTCTAATCCCCTTTTTATTGAGCTTGGTACACTTCCACTGGATAAATTAATACAGTTTAAAAATGGTATATTTATGTACAAACTACAGCATGATCTCCTTCCTTTTGTATTTTCTGATTACTTCATCAAACAACATAGAATACATTCAAAATATACCCGACGTAATACTGATTTTCGAATACCAATCTTTCATTCATCTTTTGCTAAAAATCAATCCATAAAAAACCATGGTGTTATTATTTGGAATAGCATGGACAACCAAAAAAGAACTCTAATTTGAATCTTTATAGTTTCAAACAAGCCTATAAGAAAACCTTGATGCTGCAAAATTGATGGGATGTACTATTACAAAGCAAATTTTATTTTCCTGAATTCTTTAATTGTTGATTTGATTTCATTTTTCTTGTTTTCCTGTAATTTCTCTAAAACGTATGCATGTTTTATGTCATTTTGACTTGCAAAGCATGGCCTGATTTAACTTTGCCTGATTTCTTTTAGTGTTAATTTGACTTTTTTCGTCTTATCTTCTCATAATTTCTCACAAAACGTGTGTATGTTGTTTTATGTTTATTTTGTTTTTTCGTTTTATTCATTGTGTAATTATGTCACTGGCGTCGCCGCGGGGACTGGTCCTTTGATGGTGGGGGTGGAACAAATCCTCACCCCCACTAGCGATAGATAGTCCTCAGTGGCGACGCCAGTGAATCATGTCATTAATATGTGCAATTGTAATGTTTCGTATTTCTGATAATTTCAGTACTGTTTTAAATTCATTGTTTTTACTAATGTTTCTACGTTTATTTATCGTTATACTGTGTATTATCAGCAATTAATCTAACAGGTACATTTATTATTTATAATTGCATTTTATGTTTATTATGTTTTATGTGTAAGTTTATGTCTGATTAATTTATATCTTTGTCATGTTCTTAAAGGTGCCCTTGCACACAAAGCTTTGCTTTTTAAAGGTGTCACCTGTTACTTTACATTGTTTTGATATTTTATATGGATTTTGTTGGAAAATAAATGTGAATTGAATTGAATTGAATTGAATTACAGATCGTTTTCACTTTCACTTTCTTAATCATTTCTTCTTTTTTTTAGAGAAATAAATTCGTTTTCAACAAGGAAAAACTCCTTTGCTATAGATATAGCCTAGACATAAAACTTAAATTTGTATATTTGTGTGTGTGTGTGTGTGTGTGTGTGTGTGTGTGTGTGTGTGTGTGTGTGTGTGTGTGTGTGTGTGTGTGTGTGTGTGT